>CM053028.1:525492328-525544828 GCA_028564925.1 Lithobates sylvaticus
AGCATAAATGACTATGACTAAGCCCCGGAAATGGGGTGAAATGCATCAGTAGGCACTGCAATCGCGTACATTGCATGCAGATGCAGGGCGGTTGCGGCGCAGCAGGACGGTTGCCTCACAGCAGGGCGGCTGCGGCACAGCAGGGCGGCTGCGGCACAGCTGGGCGGTTGCTTCACAGCTGGGCGGTTGCTTCACAGCTGGGTGGTTGCGGCACAGCAGGGCGGCTGCGGTGCAGCAGGGCAGTTGCGGCGCAGCAGGGCAGTTGCTTTACAGCAGGGCGGTTGCTTCACAGCAGGGCGGCTGCGGCACAGCAGGGCGGTTGCAGTGCAGCGGGGCAGTTGCTTCACAGCAGGGCACTTGTGGCGCTGCAGGGCAGTTGCTTCACAGCAGGGAGGTTGCGGTGCAGCAGGGCGGTTGCGGTGCAGCAGGGCGGTCACAGCGCAGCAGGGTGGTTGCGGCGCAGCAGGGTGGTTGCGGCGCAGCAGGGCGGTTGCGGTGCAGCAGGGCGGTTGCGGTGCAGCAGGGCGGTTGCGGTGCAGCAGGGCGGTTGCGGTGCAGCAGGGCGGTTACTTCACAGCAGGGCGGTTGCGACGCAGCAGGGCAGTTGCTTAACAGCAGGGCGGTTGCTTCACAGCAGGGCGGTTGCTTCACAGCAGGGCGGTTGCGGCACAGCAGGGCAGTTGTGGCGCAGCAGGGCGGTTGCTTCACAGCAGGGTGGTTGCGCTTGAAAGGCTACAGTACTACCTGCAGAACGCGACAAGGAGGATTCATTTTTGCTGAAATATTGTGGCCACGGCATAAAAACAGCCCTGAGCACCTGTATGTCCTTAGGGCATAGGTGGGTGCTTAGGAGTGCAGTAAAACTGCAGCTCAACCTCCTGCTTTTACCTCCACCTAGCTGCCCGCCTTTAATGTGCGTTTTTTTTTCTTTCGATTGCGATTTCTCCCATTTTAAAAAATATTACTATCAAAATACATCTTTTGCGTAATCCCCTTGAGGAAAACAATGAAATTGGAGTGCAGGGGCCCTTTAATCTCACCTAGAAGGAAATATGAGAATAACACGCCGAGCAGCAAATCCCCCGTGTATCGCATCGAAGGATGCAGAACGCCCTCAGTAACTGTTGCCATGGAGACCGCATCCCTGGAAAGACACTTGTTGTATTGGCTGCTATGCCTTTTGGAGGGTGGAGGCGGAGGAGTTTAATCATGATTGACGAGCGGCTCATTACCCAGAATCCATTTAATGAAGAACTCGATTGTCAGACAAAAGATCTTCCTTTTTCTTTTTAATTCCTGGTGAAATTTTGTATCTTTTTAATCTGACTCCTACCCTGACCTTCCCGGCTGCTTTGTAGGTCAGGACGGGATTATCTCAGATTCCAGCAATCTCCGCTGCCAAGTTCTTCAATAATTTAGATGGCGGTCCAGGATGGGATGATTGGAGATTCGCCAGATCTCAGGATGGCTCTGATCCGGGAGCGCACATGGAGAGACGTTCGACCTGTCGGCGTTCGCTCCAAACTTGACCCGTACCGTCGCCTCGCAATCTGCTTTTTTCAGCTCACGCGTAGCTGCGACCCGAGCCAAAGAGTTTGTACAATCTGTTGGAGGAGGAGAAGGGGGAATGCATCCCAAATATGCAAAATAGCCCATTGCAATCTGTGCCCGCGCCTGTCAATACCACACATGTACAGATGTCGCCGGGGACCATGAAAATACGGAGCTTGGGGGAGACATTAAAAAAAAAAAAATTACAATAATGAGCAATTTTTTTTTTTTTTTTTTTACAGACGTGTATAGCAGGAGGAAAGGGTGCAAAGGAAAGAAATTGTTCGCTGAAATCTTGTTTTAGGTACAGCATGTGGTCAGCCAAGACATTGAGACAGATCAACAGAGATTGACGGTTGTTGAGGAATGTGAATGGTCACATAACCTCTTATTTTGGCACATCAAATGTCAATGAACTACTCGTCTACCAAGCTACGTTTATAAACGGCATGGTAGAGAAATGGTTAAGTCAAGCTCCATAGGCGTGTGCACAGGGTGCGCCGGGAGTGCCAGGGCACACCCTAATCCCCCTATGTGCATTAGCATTATTGCTCTGTGTGGTGGCAGGAAGATAGGAAAAACCTCCCTTCTACCGGCTCTGTCACTATGCAAATAGGTAGATCAATGTGCCAGGGTCATATACCGTAAATGTAGACACACACACACGTGTGTTTGCGCTTTAGGGTTCACACCCTAATGCAATAGGCTGTGCACACCTATGTCAAGCTCACAATTGCTGCTGCAGCCGTGAGCTCGGTAATGGCTTTAACCAGTTCCCACCCGGCCGATAGAAAAATGGCGGCTGGATGGGACTTTTGTTTATCCGGGTGGACATCATATGACGTTCTCCCAGATCAAACCCTGGGGCTACGCTGTGCAGTGATCTGTCACCGGGTGTGTCCATTGGACACAGCCAATGACTGATCAGTGTACCGGCCCACTGTGAGCAATCACATGACAATTGTAAACAATGGATGGCTTCCTTTCATGCCCTCCATTGTATGCAATTGCGTTGCTAGCTGTGATTGGTCACAGTGATCACATCATACAGACAGTGATTAGTCTCAGTGATCACATCGTACAGACAGTCATTAGTCTCAGTGATCACATCGTACAGACAGTGATTAGTCTCAGCGATCACATCTAACAGACTGTAAGATGTGATCACTGAGACTAATCACTGTCTGTAAGATGTGATCGCTGTGACTAATCACTGTCTGTAAGATGTGATCGCTGTGACTAACCACTGTCTGTACGATGTGATCACTGAGACTAATCACTGTCTGTAAGATTTGATCGCTGTGACTAATCACTGACAGTGATTAGTCTCAGTGATCACATCGTACAGACAGTGGTTAGTCACAGCGATCACATCTTACAGACAGTGATTAGTCTCAGTGATCACATCGTACAGACAGTGATTAGTCTCAGTGATCACATCGTACAGACAGTGATTAGTCTCAGTGATCACATCGTACAGACAGTAATTAGTCTCAGTGATCACATCGTACAGACAGTGATTAGTCACAGCGATCACATCGTACAGACAGTGATTAGTCACAGCGATCACATCGTACAGACAGTGATTAGTCTCAGTGATCACATCGTACAGACAGTAATTAGTCTCAGTGATCACATCGTACAGACAGTGATTAGTCTCAGCGATCACATCTAACAGACAGTGATTAGTCACAGCGATCACATCTTACAGACAGTGATTAGTCTCAGTGATCACATCGTACAGACAGTGATTAGTCTCAGCGATCACATCTTACAGACAGTGATTAGTCTCAGTGATCACATCGTACAGACAGTGATTAGTCACAGCGATCACATCGTACAGACAGTGATTAGTCTGATTATTCACAGCGATCACATCTTACAGACAGTGAGTAGTTACAGCGATCACATCTTTACAGACAGTGATTAGTCACAGCGATCACATCTTACAGACAGTGATTAGTCACAGTGATCACATCGTACAGACAGTGATTAGTTTCAGTGATCACATCGTACAGACAATAATTAGTCTCAGTGATCACATCGTACAGACAGTGATTAGTCACAGCGATCACATCGTACAGACAGTGATTAGTCTCAGTGATCGCATCGTACAGACAGTGATTAGTCTCAGTGATCATATCGTACAGACAGTGATTAGTCTCAGTGATCACATCGTACAGTGATTAGTCACAGCAATCACATCGTACAGACAGTGATTAGTCACAGCGATCACATCGTACATACAATAATTAGTCTCAGTGATCACATCTTACAGACAGCGATTAGTCTCAGTGATCACATCGTACAGACAGTGATTTTTCACAGCGATCACATCGTACAGACAGTGATTAGTCTCAGTGATCACATCGTACAGACAGTGATTAGTCTTAGTGATCACATCGTACAGACAGTGATTAGTCTTAGTGATCACATCGTACAGACAGTGATTAGTCTCAGTGATCACATCGTACAGTGATTAGTCACAGCGATCACATCGTACAGACAGTGATTAGTCACAGCGATCACATCTTACAGACAGTGATTAGTCACAGCAAATCACATCTTACAGACAGTGATTAGTCACAGCGATCACATCTTACAGACAGTGATTATTCACAGCGATCACATCGTACAGACAGTGATTAGTCTCAGTGATCACATCGTACAGACAGTGATTAGTCTCAGTGATCACATTGTACAGACAGTGATTAGTCTCAGTGATCACATCGTACAGACAGTGAGTAGCCACAGTGATCACATCGTACAGACAGTGATTAGTCACATTGATTGGAAATCAAAAAAGGAAGAACTCCGGACAGCCGCACACCGAGAAAATAAAATCCAAAAAGTTTATTTAAAAGCAGTGCTTACTCATAGCAGCTATGAGTAAGCACTAGTTGTGGTGCGAAACGCGTCAGCTCTGTACCCCCCTTTTTTGCCGTGTATGGATTGCAGTGTTTTTTGCTTTTAAATAAACTTTTTGGATTTTATTTTCTCGGTGTGCGGCTGTCCGGAGTTCTTCCTTTTTTGATTTCCAGCACCTGGGGCTCCCACACAGGAGCAGGAGCATTCGCTTGGGAAGGAGAGTCTTGGAGCGGTGGTTGTTTGTTTCTCAGTGATTAGTCACAGCAATCACATCGTACAGACGGCCAATCACAGCCAATCTGCATAACTCCCAACTGTCCCTGATTTTGAGGGACTGTCCCTGATTTGGAACAAAGTCCCTCTGTCCCTCTTTTCTCCTCATTTGTCCCTCATTTTGGTCTGATCTTTACACACTCTCCAGCCACTTTAATATGTACACCTAGCTAGTAGCGGGTTGGACCCCTTTGCCTTCATTGTTTGTGGCATAGATCCAACAAGGTGTTGGAAACATTCCTTAGAGATTTTGGTCCATAGTGACATGATAGCATCACGCAGTTGCTGCAGATTTGTTGGCTGCACATCCATGATGCAAATCTCCCATTCCACCACATCCCAAAGGTGTTCTATTGGATGAGATCTGGTGACTGTGGAGGCCATTGGAGTACAGTGACCTCATTGTCATGTTCAGGAAACAAGTGGTGAGATGATTAGAGCTTTGTGACATGGTGCATTATCCTGCTGGAAGTGGCCATCAGAATTCCCCATGACGTCCCCGTGCGTCAGAGGGGGCGGGGTTACCAGGTGGCCCCGCCCTCCATTATAAAAGACCTGTCAGACGCAGCGAAGCCTCACACAGCGGGAGCCTCCCATTGCGCGGAGCGGCCCAGAAGAGACACCAACGCCGTGGAAGAAGATGCCGGACGAGAAGACCAGAGCAAGTAGCGGATCGGAGGAAGAAGATGATGGAAGAAGAAGATGGAAGAAGATGCCGGAAGGAGAAGATTTAGAAACCAAAGGATGAAGAAAGGAAGAAGGAAGACCAGAAGAAAGAAGATTTTAATAAAGGAATAGTCAAAGACCGTCTCCTGTAATTTTTACAATTTTTGTAACTTTTTTGGTGAAATGGTAGGGGTACTTTTGTACCCCCTTACCATTTCACACAGGGGGGGGCGGGATCTGGGGGTTGTTAAAGGGGGCTTCCAGATTCCGATAAGCCCCCCGCCCGCAGACCCCCACAACCAATGGCCAGGGTTGTGGGGAAGAGGCCCTTGTCCTCATCAACATGGGGACAAGGTGCTTTGGGGGGGACCCCAAAGCACCCTCCCAATGTTGAGGGCATGTGGCCTGGTACGGTTCAGGAGGGAGGGGGGCGCTCTCGTCCCCCCTCTTTTCCTGCGGCCTGCCAGGTTGCATGCTCGGATAAGGGTCTGGTATGGATTTTGAGGGGGACTCCACGCCATTTTTTTTTTTTGGCCGGGGTTCCCCTTAAAATCCATCCCAGACCTCAAGCGTCTGGTATGGATTTTGAAGCGGACCCCACGCCATTTTTTTTTGCCCGGTGTTCCCCTTAATATACATAGCAGATCTGAAGGGCCTGGTAATTGAATTTGGGGGGACCCCCACGCTTTTTTTTTTTTTATCAATGACTTTTTTTTATCAATGACTTTCAATGAATGACTGTTCTCTGTGTTACGGGAGCCTTCAATTCATTAGCCGCAAGTGATTTTAAATTCCTGCAAAAAAGACACTTTGTGCAGGGACAGTTCTAAGCACAGGAAACATGCGCCCCTTCACAGGCATACTATAGACACCCCCCAGATGTGATACTGCAATGCTGTACTAACAGCACGCACACACTAATCCCCAGAATCTCAGCAGATGATGTCAGCAGTCAGCAGCACATAATAACACTGACACTGGAACACAATATACGAGGCCGCCGGCGTGGCGGCCTTTTATAATGTGGGGCGTGTACTAAACCCCCTGAGCTATAATTTGCCACAGGCATCCTGCCTGTGGCCAATTATTGCTCTCCTCGCCGCTGGCTCTATGATTGGCCAAGCATGTGGGTCACAGTGCATGCTTGGCCAATCATCAGCCAGCAATGCACTGCGACTGGCCCAGTGTATTGCGGGCCGCTCGCATCACACGAATTTGATGCGAATGGCCCAAATAGTTCTGGGCTCGCCGAGCAGGCGAATGCCCGATGCTCGAATCGAACTCCGGGCCCATCCCTAGTCACAAATAAACAATGGTATAAACAATCATAATGTGTATATGTGTATATATATATATATATATATATATATATATATATATATATATATATATATATATATATATATATATATATATATATATATATATATATATATATATATATAAATCCTGACGACTTCTCCAGGGTAGTAGAGTGTTGGTGTGGTCACAGTGTGTTAAAAAAAAAAAATCTAAAAAATTAAAAAAAAAATATTATTATTATTATTTTTCTTTTTTTTTTTTACATACTATCAACCAGTCAGTGGCCCTGATCACCGCCATATGATAATGCTGTACTGCACTGGTGACAATATGTAAAAAAAAATAAAAAGTGTAAACATTTTTTATTTTTTTTTATTTCTTCAGTTTCCAAAACATTGTGACAAAAAAATTACAACGTCAAAAATCTCTCTGTGCCTCTACCTAAATACCTTGGACTGTCTACTTTCCAAAATAGGGTAATTTGGGGGTTATTTATACTTGAACTGTCCTGGTGTTTTCAGGCCTCAAGAAATGAGATGAGGCCGTCAGTACATCAGGATTGATCAATTTTCAGATATACAGTATATCCCATAGTTTGTGGACTCTATAACTTTCCTACAGAATAAATAATATACACCGATTTGGGTCCTTTTTTAACCAAACAAATGTATTCAAATTCTTTTTGGTCTAAATTTATAAAGAATGATTATTTATTGGCAAAATAACTCTCTGGTGTAAAAGGGAACTGATGTAAGGGGGTTTCTGCTCACCAAACCTCCCACTTACATCAGAGTTCCCAGCATTCCTCCTTAAATTTAGGGCTCCCGAAGCCCCCCTTACATTAGAGTCCACAGGGCACCCCTTACATCTGAGTCCCCCTTACCTTAGTGCACTCACTCGCTTGGAGGCAGGAGAGAGAAGGGAGGGAGGGGGAGTCTTCAGTCACAGACATTGAGCTTACTCACCCGAGGATGGAGGCTCAGCCATTGACACCTTTCATCCACAATGTATCTGCCAGTTGCTGAGATTCAAGCTTCCAGCCCACACATCCCTTTCCTGAGGCACAGAATGCCAGGGATCAGAGTGTGGGTGGGCAGACGGAGGGGTAAGGGCGGGAGGAGGAGAAGCAGATCAAGCTCTCTCTCCTCATCTGTCCGTGTATGGGGGATGGGGCCCATGTGCACACCTATGCGGTTGCGGTACTTGGTTACTTGGGGAACCACAGTGCATTCTGAATATGGTGTCCAGGTTTCGGGTGATCTGAAACCCGGACACAGGATTCAAAACCAAGACTGTCTGGGTGAATCCCGGACGGGTGGCAACCCTACATCAGCCACACTTGCAGTGGTTTCTGGGCTCCAGGGAGCCCGGGGCCTTGGGAAACAGCATCCATGGTGAAAGCAGGAGGAACTCGGAGGGGCACCCGTTCCCCGATCCCCCTGTGACTAATGACCCCGGAAGTGACCTGTATTACATCACTTCCAGGGTCACATCTTTCATTCTTCGGTCCAGGATGCAGCTGTCGAAGGAGTAGGACAGACATTTTTTCTTGAACGAACACATTTTTAACAGTGTATGTGATTTTTATTTTTCGGAAAGTCTATAAGTTCCAAAATTGAATGGAGAAAAGCACTGATTTGTTTCTGGCACACCAATGCTCTTTGTCCTATAAAAGAAGACATTGTTCTTTGCTGATCCGGATGGCTTTTAGTGGATCTCAGATTGTGGGGATGGAAAGAAGCCGTCTTGGAGGGCGGAATAGTTACAGCTATAAATACAAATATCTGAACATTGGTGGCCGGCAAAGAGAGCAATCCAGACACTTAGCTGAACAAGAGATAGGATGGCTACACTACAGATATCAGCGGTGGGAGAGCGCGGCTGAGCCGTGATAGAAAGGCACTGACCGCATTTGTTGGCCGACGTTTGACAGTGATGTCATTCTGTCAGAGTGTCTGTTAAAGTGGACCTATACCAGATATGTTTTTTCCATGTATGCTAAGTAATATGTAAGAGGTCTATTCATTCCACTGACACCAACAATGGGGCACTATTCCTCCCACTGATCCCAACGACGGGGGGCAATTCCTCCCACTGGGGGCACTATTCCTCCCACTGACAACAACGAAAGGGCACAATTTCTCCTACCGACACCAATGATGGGGCACTATTCCTCCCACCGACACCAATGATGGGACATTATTGCTCCCATTGACACCAACAATGGGGCACTATTTCTCCCACTGACACCAAAAATGGGGTACCATTCCTTCCACTGACACCAATGATGGGGCCCTATCCCCCCCACCGACACCAATGATGTGGAATGGTGTGACACTAACACAAATACAAACCAGTCCTTTATGATTAGCCCCATTCAGTGATCCTTGAAAAGGGGTCACTGTTGAAATTTCCCAAAAGACATAAAACGCCAGTAGTTGTGCCGTTTTGGTTCCCCTGAAGTGCCATGAACACAACACCCAACTTGCTTTGAACTTTGGCATGATTTGGCATGTTGTGGGCTGATGATGCCATAAAGCTTGATAATGACCAACACAGGAGAGGACAGAAGCCCACCTCCATCAGACCTGATGCACCTACTGCCCTCAGCCTCGCTCCTGAAGCCTAAGTGCTTTGATGAGAAGAGGGAGCTCTGTGAATAGGGGGGGGGGGAGACTGTGTGACTGGGGGGGGCTCTGTAATGGGGTACTTAGTCATGGGGGGTACTCTGATGTTATAGTAGGCTCTTGTGTATAGGGAGACCTCTGAGGTGAAAGGGGATATCTGACATGGAGAGGGGCCTCTGATGTATAGAGGGGACTGTATGTGAAGGGGGGGGGGCTTTTCTTATGTGATGGGAAGACTTTGATGTGATGGGGACTTCTGATGTTATAGGAGATCCTCTGATATGAAAGGGGGCTTCTGATGTGATGAGGAGACTGTGATGGGGAGACTCTAATGTGATAGGGGTACCTCTGATGTGATGGGGGACCTCTGATGTAATAGGGGATCTCTGATGTTAAAAGGGGACAACTGATGGATGTGATTGGGAAGACCTTAATGTGATGGGAGGACCTCTGATGTGATGGGGGTCCTCTGATGTTATGGAAGAACCTCTGATATGAAGGGGGGCTTCTGATGTGATGGTAGAACCTCTGATATAAAAAGGGGCTTCTGATGTGATGGGGAAACTCTGATGTGATGGTGGGACCTCTCATGTGATGGGAGGACCTCTGATGTGATGGTGGGACCTCTCATGTGATGGGAGGACCTCTGATGTGATGGGAGGACCTCTGATGTGATGGGAGGACCTCTGATGTGATGAGAGGACATGTGATGTGATGGGGAAACATCTGATGTGATGGTGGGACCTCTAATGTGATGGTGAGACCTCTGATGTGATGGGGGGGATCTCTTATGTGATGGGGGATGTCCAATGTGATGGGGGCTCTCTGATGTGATGGGAGAACCTCTGATGTGATGGTGGGACCTCTGATGTGATGGTGGGACCTCTGATGTGATGGTGGGACCTCTGATGTGATGGTGGGACCTCTAATGTGATGGTGGGACCTCTAATGTGATGGGGGGATCTCTTATGTGATGGGGGGACCTCTGATGGGATGGGTGATGTCCAATGTGATGGGGGCTCTCTGATGTGATGGTGGGACCTCTGATGTGATGGTGGGACCTCTAAAGTGATAGGGGGATCTCTTATGTGATGGGGGGACCTCTGATGGGATGGGGGATGTCCAATGTGATGGGGGCTCTCTGATGTGATAGGGGGACCTCTGATGTGATGGGAAGACTTTTATGTTATGGAAGAACCTTTGATATGAAGGGGGGGCTTCTGATTTGATGGACGAACCTCTCATATGAAAGGGGGCTTCTGATGTGATGACGAGACTGTAATGTGATGGGGGGACCTCTGATGTGATGGGGGATGTCCAATGTGATGGGGGAACCTCTGATGTGATGGTGGGACCTCTGATGTGATGGTGGGACCTCTGATGTGATGGTGGGACCTCTGATGTGATGGTGGGACCTCTGATGTGATGGGGTGATCTCTTATGTGATGGGGGGACATCTGATGGGATGTCCAATGTGATGGGGGCTCTCTGATGTGATGGGGGCTCTCTGATGTGATGGGGGCTCTCTGATGTGATAGGGGGCTCTCTGATGTGATAGGGGGACCTCTGATGTGATAGGGGGACCTCTGATGTGATAGGGGGACCTCTGATGTGATGGGAAGATGTTTATGTTATGGAAGAACCTTTGATATGAAGGGGGGCTTCTGATTTGATGGAAGAACCTCTCATATGAAAGGGGGCTTCTGATGTGATGACGAGACTGTAATGTGATGGTGGGACCTCTGATGTGATGGGGGATGTCCAGTGTGATGGGGGCTCTCTGATGTGATAGGGGGACCTCTTTGATATGAAGGGGGGCTTCTGGTGTGATGGAAGAACCTCTCATATGAATGAATGTGATGGGGGGACCTCTGGTGTGATGGGAGAAACTCTGATGTGATGGGGAGTCTCTGTTGTGATGGGAGGACCTCTGATGTGATGGGAGGACTTCTTATGTGATAGATGGATCTCTGATGTGATGGGGGGATCTCTAATGTGATGGGCAGATCTCTAATGTGATGGGCGGAGCTCTGATGTGATGGGGGAGCTCTGATGTGATGGGGGAGCTCTGATGTGATAGGAAGACCTCTGATGTAATAGGAAGACCTCTGATGTCATAGGAGGACCTCTGATGTGATGGGAAGGCTTCTGATGTGACGGAAGGACCTCTGGTGTGACGGGAGGACCTCTGGTGTGATGGGAGGACCTCTGATGTGATGACCTCTGGTGTGATGGGAGGACATAAGTAACATTTATGTTGTTCTACATTTTAAAGTGGGATTTCTTGAGATTTTGCAAACTTTTAAAGGAAGCTGCAACTGAAAAAAAGTAGAAAAACACTGATTTAGACCATCACCATCATCACCCATATTTGAAATCTCATCTTTGGGTAGTCTAGCTGTATATACTAAAAGCTGTAGAGGTTTTACAATGCACATAATTAGTCTTTCTGTTGTGTTTGTTATGTGAAGGAGAGCAGAGTCATTCTCATGAGAAAAATCACACGCAGCACCAGGAGTGAGGACAATCATCTTCTATTATTAGGATAGAAATAAGACCGTTCTGTGTTTAGTGGAATGCTTGCTTTAATAACAGCTCTTTATAACCTCCATCACACAGTCACTAAGCATTATATACAGATTTACCCAACATGAAAAGACTTGTCTCATTCAGACACATATACAGAAAAGTGCCCAGACAATGACAGGAGTGAAGAGTTTGAACGTTGCATCGGACCTCTTTGTATTCATTAGACCTCATTGCCAGCTCATTTTGGCCATTTCAGGCTCAGATAAGATACGGAAAGTATACTGCATAGGGAGTACTATATATTGTGCATAGAAAATGTTTTTTTTTTATTTATTTTTTTCCATGATCCTATGATGCTTAATATATTTACTTATGTCCAGATCCAAGATCTAGAACTCCAAGAAAACTGCTGTTTTGTAGAAGAATCAATTTTGCTAAGTTGGTTTGTGAAGATAAGAAGAAAGTGAGAGGTCTCCCCACAATGGTTATCATCCCTGCTACAAGTCTGTCCCCCACAGCTCCAGCTAAAAGGAACATGCTCCATCTCAGGTCACTACATAGACTTTACACAATCACTATTGTTATTCCAGATATCTCCATGCGCTTAAATGGGTTGTAAGGGTAAAATATAAAAACACTCTTAGGAAGGTCAACGTTGGAATTTACATATTGCAGACTGATTTTTTTGCTGTGATCACGCATCTCCCCACACTCGTCAATCACTGGCCTCAAATCCAGCTAGCCTTGCTTCCGCAGTGATATGGGGCAAACACAAGAACAAATTCGGATTTTCTAAGGGTCACTAAAATAGTCACTGAGCTCACTGCCTCCGGTTCGGCAGCACTCCACAAGACAAGACCACCTCAGGAGAAAGGGAAAGGACCCGGAGTTGAGAATCCACACGCATACCATCCAATTTCACCAAACAAACGTCTTATGCTACGGTCGGAATTTCCGATGGAAACAGTCCGATGGGAGCTTTTCATCGGATTTTCCGACCGTGTGTATGCCCCATCGGTCTTTTTCTGTCGGACTTTGGATTGAGAACCTGTTCTTAATTTTTCCGACAGAAAACCTTTCCATCGGATTTTCCGATCGTGTGTATGCAATTTCGACACGCAAAATTCCGACGTATGCTCGGAAACAATTCGACGCATGTTTAGAAGCATTAAACTTCCCTTTTATAGTGCAGTCGAACGTGTTTTATGCCGTGGTGTTATTGACCGTCGGAATTTGGTGTGACCGTGTGTAGGCAAGACAGTTGAGCGAAATTCCGTCGGAATTCCGAGGGGAAAACCATCAGAGCTTTTTCCGACAAGAATTCTGACCGTGTGTACGCGGCATTAGAGTCTAAGGTAATTTGTTGATAAAATTGATTCGTGGCAGAATAGAACCAATGAGTTTTGGGTGTCAAAAACACTCTTCGCCTTCATCAGGGCTTAAGAATTCTGACTGTGCTTAACTACTTCGTACCCGGCCAATGTACATATATGGCTGGGCGGGTGCTCTCCAGTTCCGGGAGGATGTCCAAAGACGTTCTGCAGCTCATGCACCTTGTGCACGCCCTCCTGGGCCAAGCAGCAGAGCGATCCTGTGAACGCTGTGTCTGGGGATACTCCATATTCCCATCGCACATGTTCCTGGAGAGAGCTCTAGAATTTTGGGTGCTGTAGCAACCAGCTGGAGACTGGATCAGAAAGCCACAATGAAGATATTTGCCAGCACACCACAGATCATCAAGTTGAGTCCAAGTGTTTTTTATTGAAGCATGATCACATCACAATAAAGTGCAACCTTTTAGAGCCACGCAGGACCCCTTTGTCAGGCATGTGATGTGATCATGCTTCAATAAAAACTGCTTCGACTCAACTTGATGATCCCTGGTGTGATGGCAAATATCTTAATTGTCGCTGTGTCTGGTGGGCACAGCGTGTCACAGTGCTTGATACCAGGCTACTGAGATTGGCCCAGGTACCATGTGATCGCTGTGACCAATCACATGAGAACACGTAAACACAATTGTCATGAATGGCTTTCATTCACGACACTTACCATTGTGATCTATGTGATCAGTCACAGTGATCACATGGTACAGGGCCACTCACAGCAGCCATGTACCATGTGATAGCTGTAGTCAATCACAGCAATCACAATAGTAAATTCATGACAGTTAAAAAGATTACTTTTACAGTGATCATCACTTTACAAGCAATCACAATGTAAAAAAAAAAATATCCAGATCACCTTCTCAGAGTAGTACATACTGTCACCAGTCAGTGTCCCTAATCACCGCCACCCCCTCAGTGAACTCAGGTAAGCAGATACTAACTAAAACTGTTATTTACTGCGGACCAGGAGGACAGTTTTGGTAAATTCAGCAGAATTCTTAAGCCCTGATAAAGGCATAGTGTGTTTGGCTCCCGAAACGCATTGGCTCTATTCTGCTATCGGTTTGATCAATGAATTACCTTGGACTTTTGGACATGTGTTTGGTGTTCTCATTGCAATTATTTAGGGGTCAGAGAAGGGGAAGCTACAGAAAAGCTGTTCTAGGATTTTTTATTTTTTTTGCGTTTATCTCTTCTTTAGTGCACTTTAGCAAAATGCATTAAAAATCCATTAGTGAAAGCCGTTAATTCTTTCTGTTTCTGCCAGGGCTCCTATTTGCTTCCTGTTCACTCCTGGCATTACACTGAAAGTCTCAGATAGGATCACAAATTAAAATTATATTCCCCCTATAATGATAGTTTTAATGAAAGACTGTGCTCTGCCCATGAAGGCAATTTCCCCATTCTACCCCAGCAACACATACTTTTCAGCTGCTTTGTTCATCCACTAGGAGCAAATATAACGTTCAATATAAATATGTGTTGTAGTGACTGGCCCAGTGCTGTCACATGGGTTTGGGTATTCTTCAGATCAGTGTAATCTTGGACTAAAGCAGCGCAGAGCCCTTGCTTACAGCAGCTTAACAGAGTGGTAGGGGTGCAAAAGAATGGGTAGGGGGGCATTAAAGTGATTCTGTTATGTTTAAAAATCCAGGTGAATGGCCCCTGCAATAGAAGTGCTTTTAATAATTACCTCTTGACTGGTCAGTGTCTCCTACCTTCTCTCTGTCCCAGTGCCGCAGCCTCTGCAAAACTCTTTGGCATTCAACACTTCCGGGAGTCTTGTCCCTGTGCCGTGGTTCCATCCCCTAACTCAGCCATTCTCAACCAGGGTTACCTGGAAACCTAGGGTTCCTCCAGAGGTTGCTAGGGGTTCCTTGAGATGTGGAAGATTGACCTTTCATTTGATGGTGCCTGCAAAGATCCAAGACCATTGCCACTTGGCAAAACCAGTAGCATGACTCAAATTATTATTTTAGTTGTGACACTTTGACCACGACTGCCGGAGTTACATTCTTTCTTTTGGCAACTTATGTAATGGGCATTTTTGCCTTTGGCCAGCAATGCATTGGTTTTGGCAAGGGTTCCCCAAGACCTTAAAATAATTGTTGGCGTTCCCCTGGGGTAAAAAGGTTGAGAAAGGCTGCTCTGACTCCTATGTCACTACATCCTACACAGTGACATAGGGAAAGATGGATGGGGCCACGGTGCATGGGGCGGACATGGGCATCTGACATTCCAAAAAGTGTCTAATGCCAAAGAGTCTTTATAAATCAAAAACAGATGTCAAACCACTGCTAAATGGACTATTACAGAGAATCCAACATAAACACCAAATTACCTTTATCAATAATGTAATATATCAAAGAAAGAAATGGCTCCACGCCATGCCTAATCTTGAAAGTTGAATAAGCACAGCATTCTTGTGTGACATGCGTCAACCATCTGTACCTGTCATTGTCCTGTGTGTGTCACTTTTGGGATATTGCAATAAACAAACTCAGGATTAGGCATGGTGTGCAGCCATTTTTTTCTTCGATATCAGCGCCATGGAAGCGACCTGGGGCTAGCACCCTAGACTGGAGCCAAATCAGCCTAATCATCTCACCTGGAGTGGCGTCTCTCTTGTCTCCTTGCCAATAATGTAATATAATTTGGTAATTTAGTGTTTATATTAGATTTTCTGTAGTAGTTCATTTAGCGGTGATTTGACATTTTTGGTTTATAGTTAATATAGTTTTGAGTCAGTTAAGACAGCATGTAGGCAGGTGCAGTCTGTGATCACCACTGTAGGTTGGCGCTTGACCGAAGCGGCAATGCAGAAGGGGAAGGAAGTTTTGAGAAACTTGAGTCCTCTATGACTTCCTGTGGTCACAGGGAGATGGCTGTCTAATTTGACACTGGCACCCCATGTGACATTAGCAGCCCTCTTGGGTCAGGTAGTGTCTATTTAAGACTCTGGCTCCCGGGTTTGATACGCTTTATGAGAGTGTAAGGACAGGTTCCCCGTCTGACAGGGACAGTGCTTAGAGGTAGGGAAAGTTTTCAGAGGAGTAGGGACAGTGCAGGGACTATGTATACCTTGCTTCAGGAAGCCTCCCCTTTGGGTGTGGACCAGCCAGGCCGCATTCCGCTCCTCATTGCAGACGCTGTTGGCATCTCTCAAGCCTACAGACCACTGTTACAGTTTGTAAGTGGCTCTGGACAGACATACCTACCCACGAGCCTAGTTGTACTTTTCTACAATATACTGCTCTTGCCTATCTTGGATTCCATATGTTTACTGCCTGCCACACCACACTGCACCTTGCTCACAACCGGAGTATTAAATAAAAAAAAAAGGGGGGGTTTTGTAGGCCCTTCCAGATATTCTTGATTGTGACAAAGAGTTTTACGGAGGTTCTAGCTGGGGTGGAGGGACGTTAGGAGACACAGGTGGCTGGGGACGTGGATATACAAGCTCTACCATTGCAGGGCCTTTCATTTGGATTTTTGCTCTGCATGGGCAAAGCACAGGTATGCTTTAGGGATTAATATAAGGAGTATCTACGCTAGTTTGTAGCGTCTTTTTTTTTTTTGTATGCTTTTAATGGTTATTTGTATGTACACTATGATTGGAAACAGAGATGGACAACTGGCTTCTCCAACAATTGTACAACTACAAGCATCACCCTTGGAAGGCTCAACGCAGTACTGCCTGTAATTCCCACAACAGCTAACCAGCCGCAAGTTGCCCAAGTCATCAAGGTTTATGACTGCATAGAACGACTCAACATTATTGCACAACATGTTATATTCATTTCCATGAGCCCACAAAATACATTTTGTGGTGTGTCTGTAGCACGCTGATGATTTGGGAAGAAAGATCCATACATCCCCACAACTTTCTGCTTTTGTATAGTGGTTATGCCAGAAAAATTACATAAAAAAGAAACTTCACTTTCAAGTAATAAAAGAAAATAAAAGTTGTTTTCAGCTTTAAATGTGCATACAGCTCTTATATTCCATGCCATATTGAAGACCAATGTATAGATTTAATGTTGTATGCCACATGGACGTTGGCGTTCTCTGTCCTTTCATAAAAAGTGCATCCTCTGCCTATTTGCTGAGATCTGGTATATCCAGGTCCTTAGTAGTTAAATATCCCGTATGATCCTTCATTTTTGTTTAAGTTATTCTTCACTTTTCAACAAATGAGAGATGATAACCTCTCAAAAGTCTCTATCCTGCCTCACTTTCCACCCTTCCTGGACCACATCAGAAGAAGCAAGCCAAAACATCCATCTAACAAAAGATTCAGGTACCACCTATAGATCTCATCAGTGATTCATGTCAAAAGATTGATGGCATCCAACTTTCCATGAACAGTCTACTAACATGGCCATCCCATGTAACACAGATCTTATCTTGTGACCTTGTTGTACTCCCTTTTTTTAGAAGTGGTGTACGATGAAGCTGGAAAGCCTTTGGGTTAAGGCACTGGCGTTTGAAGCATAAGCTTTGAAGTCTTAGAAATTCAAGCCAGGATTAAATTGTGCCTCATATGCTGAAATACAGTGTTGAAGAAGTGAGCAGAACCCACCAGTCCTCGTGGGATATATAGACATCGCTGAGCTTCTAAAAAAAAAACTTGGCTGCTGGATTTACGAAGACAGCACATGCTGAACCTTCTGCCAGCTGGAGCAATAGACAGGAAACACCTAGATCACTTTCAGGTAAGTAGCCAATGCTCAGCTTACAAACAGATTTGTCTAGAAACAAACTTCTAGATCCACCAGGATCTACTTCCCAAGCACCTGTAGTGAACCAAGAGGTGCTGAAGATCGATAGCATGGACTTTCCACAGGAGTAATAAATAAATAAATATGTAAATTCCATAAATACAAAGTCTTGACTTCTTTTACGGCTGAGGTCTCATCTCCAGGCAGATCGAAGCTGAGCAAGGATAGTGGTGGGAACCCCGCTATCTGCTCCTCATCAGTTGGAAGCAAAGCCTGGCTTTAGGGGTTAATGTGCATGGGTAGATAGATCTAGGGAGGTTAGTGTCACTCATGGGTAGGGGAAAGCTGACGCCTTTGGCTGCTTGAAGACAAAGAGATGTGAGTGGTTGAAGATGGAAGAGCCTTGGGCTGCTGACACCTGGGAACACAAAAACATGGTTGTTATCAGTGGTAGCATCAGGATACCATACCTTCGGTTCAAAATTTAGGATTTGCTTGATTCAATCACAAGGGAGCACATCCTGATCCTACACACAGGTTATCCTCTTTGCTGGGAGGTCAGCCATCCCCTTTTGTTTCAAAACTTTGTAAATAAGGACCCTATGTGAGCAAGTGGACCCCCAATTTTCTACTATTCAGAATATTCTATGATGTGGATCGGGTATTAGTGGAAGATTTGCAGCTGTGTGCCAATTGTGTCTTAGCAGAGCCTATTTACCTCTGCTATCTGGTAAGCAGTTAGTGTTTGAGGGTGTCAGGCACTGTGTTCATCACTGCTTGTGTTGCAACTCACTAAGGTGTTTCCTTTCAACTCACACCTGGATGTCAGGATCACCTCCCTTATCAGTGCTACTATCTGAAGACTTTTTATGATTATTGCATGGACATTTTAAATAGTTTATTCTGTTTATACTGCTGTCCTGAGGATAGTTCACTGTGCTAGCAGGGACAGTTATCTCTAAGTGCCGTTAAGTGTTTTTACAGTTTTTTTGTTTCTAAGTTCTTTATTACTGTGGACATTTAATTTAGTGGGGTATACTTAGCCTCCTTAATATCTTTCTGCCTCAAATTTTTTTGCTTAATTTGTTTTTATTGGCGCAGCTCTAAGGCCCCTTTCACACTGGGGCGGTTTGCAGGCACTATTGCGCTAAAAATAGTGCCTGCAAACCGACCCGAAACAGCTGTTGCTGTGTCTTCAGTGTGAAAGCCCGAGGGCTTTCACACTGAAGCGGTGCGCTTGCAGGACGCTGGAAAATGTCCTGCAAGCCGCAATCTTTGGCTCGCTATAGGAGCGGTATATTTACCGCTCCTATAGCGCCCGTTCCCATTGGAAACAATGGGGCAGCGCTCCGAACCCGCCCGCAAATCGCAGCTGCAGCGGCGGTTTGCGGGCGGTATTGACCCTTTTTCCGCTGCTCGCGGGGGGTAAAACCACCCCGCTAGCGGCTGAAATGTGCTGCTAAAACGCCGGTAAAGCGGCGCTAAATATAGTGCCGCTTTACCGCCAGCGCCCCCACCGCTCCAGTGTGAAAGTAGCCTTACTTCCTATGTGAACTTGTTTAAAAAAAAAAAAACGTTTTGAAGAGATTTTTATTTTTTTATGGCTAAACTTCAGTTTTAAAGTCAATGAGTGTAAATGGTGCATACATTAGGCTCTGGTGTAAAGAACCCGGTTTAAAGCTCAAATGAACCTTCAGTTAAAGTCAGGTAAATACATTCCAGGTGCATCAAATTGAATGCCAGAGCCTGGGTAGAAAAGCCAGCATGCTGCAGACAAGGACCCTTAAGCTGGCCATACACGGGTCGAATTTCGAAAGATCTTTCTTTTGAAAATCAGAAAATTTGTGCATTTTGTGATTCGATGGTGCCACCATTGATTTCGAAATTCGACTAACCAAACCTTCAATTTCACCTCATGTTCCTACAGAAAAGAATTTTCTTGTCTGGGAATCTTCTTTTCTTTCCGGGAATCTTCTTTTCTTGCACATGCGCATTTCTTTTTCGATTACATTTCTCGCACGATTCTCCCATCATTGGTTCGAAAATCGTTCGTTTTTTTAAAAAATTTCCAACATGTTGGATTTTTTAAATTCGATGGCCGCACGAAAATCGGCCGTTGCTGCAGCCCACTAATGGTGCGAAATTCATACGAAAATTCTTGGATAAGATTTTTGAAAGAAAGATCTTTCGAAATTCGACCCGTGTATGGCCAGCTTTAATCTCTCTGTAGAAGCAGTGGTCTCTTTGCAGAGGTCCCCAGCTGAGTCATATCTATAGCTCTGCAATCATCAAATCCCTTCTTTGAAAAGCTTAGTGGTCTCAAAACTTCACCAAATTAACGTTTAATTGTGGGTGCATATATATTTTGGTTTGTAAAAAGACGAGCCTCAAGTGGTTTTCATGATATGTTATGCTGAAAATAACACTTTACTTGAGAAGGCGCATATGAGAGAGCCAAATGATTGCTTACCATGACCTGGATTTTCTAACACGTGCAGCGGCCGGGCGCTCCAGAAGGCTGTCCAGACGAGTCAGTCTCTCGAGGTGCAGAGCTCGGGAGTCCTGCTCAGACCGCTCCTTAGTGAAGTCCATTTCAAACACAGTCGGAGGTGTCAGGTCCAGCTCCAAGAACATGATATTTTCCGCCTTGGAATAGAACCAGAAAAATGGTTACATAAACGTAAAAAGCACACTTAAAGAGTAACTCCAATTTTGTTAAGAAAAAAATGTTCTCTTCTGGGTGATCTTTGTAAAGTGCAGGGATTGGAACAAACTTTGTTGCAGAGTCTTCAGAGTCCTTCCTGCAATTCTGAAAAAAATAGCTGTTTGTCAGTCGGACAATTTTGACACATTTTTGGGGACCATTGGCATTAATACAGTGATCAATGCTAAAAAATTGCATTGAATACTGTAAAAATGGCAGTGAATGGGTTAACCACTAGGTGGTGCTGTAGGGGTTAAGTGTGTCCTAGGGAGTGATTCTAACGGTGAGGGGGAGGGGCTGTGTGTCACACATCACTGCTCCCGATTACAGGGAGCTATGATCAGTGTCATTAGGCAGAACGGGGAGATGCTTGTGTACATCAGCATTTCCCCGTTCTTCCTCCCCGTGAGACGATTGCGTGAATCCCCGCGGACATCGGGTCCGCGGGACCCATGATCGCGCTCACGGAGCTGCCGGCACACGCGCCCACAAGCCGCCTCTTAAAGGGCAACGTACAGGTACGTTAATCTGCCTGTTTGTGCCGTTCTGCCATATGATAGCTGCGTGAGGCAGTTGGGAAGCGGTTGCAAACTTTCTTAGGCCCCTTTCACACTGGGGCGTTTTTCAGGCGGTACAGCGCTAAAAATAGCGCCTGTACACCGCCTGAAAAAATCCAGCCCCATTCACTCCAGTGTGAAAGCTGGAGACACCGCGGTAATACCGCGGCAATACCGCAGCAAAGCGCCACTACGGCGGCGCTTTGCGGGGGATTTTAACCCTTTTTCAGCCGCTAGCGGGGGTTAAAACCGCACCGCTAACAGCCGAATACCGCAGCTAAAATGACGGTAAAGCAGCGCTTAATATAGCGCTGCTTTACCGTCGCCGCGGCTCCCGCCCCAGTGTGAAAGGGGCCTTAGAGCTCGTTCACACCATACGTGCAGGAAAACTGATGGGAATTGTTGGGAAAAACGCGCAGATTTCACTTGCAGAGACATCAGTTTACATTACAGTTATGTGCCCTATTCACACTAATGTTGATGTCATGTCAGTTTTTTTTTTTTTTGCCGTGCAGAAAACTGCATGCACATTGCAGATTCCTGCCCAGAAAAAAATCTGCACGGTGTGGTGTGGACAGGGCACATAGAGAACCATTGTATTTTTTTTTTTTTTTTGAGCCCTTGCAGAATGCATGCAGAAAAACTGACATCTCTGCAACATGATGTGATCGAGGCCTTAGCTGTAGATTTTGCCCAGTAACAGCTCTTCCTTTTTTATGCTGACAAGATTCTTCCTCACAATTACCAACAGTGTTGTCAGCCAGCCATGTGTGCTCCATCAGTTGACCCTTTGTATGCCTATTGGAAAGGCAGCCAAACAGAAGGAGTACACATGGCTGGCTGACAACACTTCTAATTCCCCGTACACACGAGCGGATTTTCCGTCGGAAAAATCTTGGATGCTTTTTTCCGACGGGATTCCCCTCAAGCTTGGTTTGCATACACACAGTCACACAAAAGTTTGCTGAACTTTTGACCGTCAAGAACGTGGTAACGTACAACACTACAACGAGCCGAAAAAATTAAGTTCAATGATTCCGAGCATGCGTCAAATTGTTTCCGAGCATGCGTAGGAATTTTGCGTTTCGGAATTGCTACAGACGAATTTCCGACCGAAACATTGAGAACATGCTCTCAATCTTTTGCTGGTTGGAATTCGGCCAGAAAAAGTCAGATGGAGCATACACACGGTCTCATTTTCCAACCAAAAGCTCTCATCTGTCTTTTGTTGGCCGAATTTCCGACCGTGTGTATGCGGCATAACAGTCAGCCTGAATCAGGTAGTCCTGTTACTGCCACTGGTTAGAAACTTTGCAACAAATAAACTAACTTGCTTGGGGAAATTGTATACAGTGTGGTGAGGCATGATGCCAAACATACAGAAATATTGATTTTGTGCTTACATACACTTGAAAAAAAAAAAAACTAGAATTTGCAATTTAGGTATTGCTAGGCAACAAAAAGCAAAATGTGCCCATAACCTCTTTTAGTGAAAATTCCTCCTCTACGCCCCTGCAAAGCTCCTGAAGCAGAGTACGTTCAAAGCTCACACTGGATTCTTTCTGCATTGCAGGCACCTTAATGACCTATTCAGAGGTGTTTATATAGCATTATGAGATGCAGGGTAAGGGTGTCTCAGTTCTTTCCTGGGCAAAAGTTGATATTTTGATAATGAGGGTACATTGGTTTCAGGGGTGCTCCCTGGGTCTTGCAAAGGAGACAATTTCAGAAGTCAATGGCATGTCAACAGATCAAAGGGCATTTGTTGCCATTTTATTAAGCTGAACCTCCATCTAAATCATGCACATTAATCTACATATTCTAAGTAAGCAGTAAAATCACTTTTAAAGTGACACTAAAGGTTTGTTTTTTTAAAATAACAAACATATCATACTTACCTCCACCATGCAGCTTGTGCACAGAGTGGCCCCGAACATCGTCTTCTGGGGTCCCTCTGCGGCTCTCGCCGCTTCTCCTCACATCAGATAACCCCCTGGGAGAAGCTTTCTCCGGGGGGGGGGGGGGGGGGGGGGGGTACCTTGCGGGCGTGCTCCCGAGTCCAGCAGTCCATATAGGCCGAATGCAGGACTCGGCCCCTCTCCCCGGCTCCCGCGTCATTGGATTTGATTGACAGCAGCGGGAGCCAATGGCTGTGCTGCTATTGTGGAAATCGTCCCTCTTTCCCTATTGCTATCTGCCAGAATCCTGGCCCTCTGTCCTACCAATGATGTGTCTAGGGCAATGTCCCGGGATCACAGCATCAACCCTAGTTGAGTTATTTCACATGCACAGTAACTCAAAATTAATTTGCAGGGTTCGGAGGGTGTGAGTGGTTGGTCCCTCCATATTTAATGGCAGGTCTTGGGTGCAGTCAACCTGTAAAGTGTAAATGATAGTTGCCTCTGTATATTTAGAGAAGGGACCAACCCATACAGTGGCTGTGGGTGTGATCTGGGTGCAGGGCCGGCCCCACCATGGGTCCCGCTGGGTCCACTGGACCCAGATGGCACTTTGAGAGGGGTGACAAATTGACAAAATTTCCACTCGCCTGCTCACATTTGACGAGTGGAAATAGGCTGAGTGCGAGCGTGGAGCCTGCACCAGATCAGATGTACAGCTTTCCTCCACCTGGCCCAGCAGATGTGGCAGACCTGTTCATTCCATAAAATCGCAGCACTCCCCCTCCCCTACCTTAAACAAGATGGGAAGCATGGCAGGTCCAGACAAAGGGCGGGAGTTTTCAAGTAAAGGAGATTGCTGGGACTGCCCCACTGTCTAGTAACCAATCAATCACCTGTCTTTCACATGAAAAGTCCCGCCCTTTGTCAGGACCTGCCATGCTTCCTGTCTTGTGTAAATAAGGTAGGGGAGGGGGAGTGCTGCGATCTTATGGAAGGGTCTAGAGTCTTTGTTGTGATCTTTAAAGATCTTTTAGAATAAATAGTGTAACTTCATATTAAAAGTACCCAGAAAGATCAGGGATGGCCAATATGCAAATAGTTAATTGTCAGTTAATTGTCCGTTCCACTGCAGGTCACTTTTCAAAGACTGTTAACAAAAACACTAAAAGAGAAGGTCTGCCTCGATGATAGTTCATGCACTTTATGGCACCAACACCTAAAGTTCTAAGCATTCTAATTCCCTTCAATATTGGGCAACCAGGTTTTATTCTGGTCACTGTATAGTCTCTCCCCCCTCTCAATTGCCTATTAGCCACATCAGACACTGTAGCCAATACAGAGGTGGAAAGGAGTGGACTACACAGCTTCTGCAAAGAAACCTGTTTACTTCTTGTAATACAGCTCCCAGTTTTGAAGGTGTGCAAGGCTCACTACAGAACCAACCATACGTACATTAGGCAGTGTCTTTAATATCGCTGAGGCTAATTTGTTTTAGGTGTCAGGTTTGTTATAGGTGCCACTCCCATTTTGTGTCCCAAAAACAAGAAGATTGAGATGGTTGGGGTGTATGATGGACTAGATCACACAATAAAAGTTTAATTTATTCAGCTGATTAAAACCCTTAGGTGCCTCTGGAATTTAATATTAATATTAATTACTCACCCGGTACCTTGGGTGGTAGCCCATCACCATGGCAACCCTGGCATACTGACTTATAGGCCTCTTGTAACCAACAGCCGAAGACGGGCGCCTCTTCATGGTAGTGCCACCGGCGCTAGATCAAAGACAAAATGATAACATGATTTAATTATAGACAGTAGATTGGGACACATTCATAGCAATACAATTTGCTGTGCATTTTGTCGTTCATGTAACTGCCAAGAGCATGGTTCACAAATGCTTCTGCAGTGTACTTAAAAATGGTATTTTGTATTTTATTTTTTTATTTTCTATGCATTGCCTGTCATTAAAAATACAATGGTTTTGTAAATTAAACTGGGGGCTGGCCTGGATAAACTCTCTGCTGGGAGAAGCAATACTTCTCTCCTCTGAAGATTAGGACTTGATGTCCTGCCTCTTCATCCTTTGGCTGGAGGTGTCCATGCATATGTTCAAAAGTCTAGACTTGACCCTAGAACCATCTGCAAGATTCAACATTTCATAGTAGTGTGAAAGACTAGCCTACCCCCATCTTCCTCTTGTTATCGACCCGTCCCTGTTGTTGAAGTGCAAAAAATTTAACTCAACTGTGCTGTCACCTTCCTTGGTCCATGAATTGCAAGACTGAACAGAATAATGGATATTTTGTATTTCAACTGTTTATTTAGCCTTTTGGCTAATTTGTATTTCAACTGTTTATTTAGCTTTTTGGATAATTACACAGTCCACATTAAAAGCCTACTTTTTCAAAACCATTTCTGGAGAAAGCTGTGATTGACTCACTTTCCTGGTGGTACAAGCGGCTGGAACTTCCACTGGTCCTCCTCAGCATCGTAGTACAGGCGGTTCATGATCTTGTTCTTCTCTTCCGGAGGAATAAAGTTTTCGATGATCAAATACCTGCATGAAACATAATAAGAGGAATCAAACATTTAATCTGGTGTTCTCAGGACCTTTTCTCAGAACAAGAAATATGGTCTGACACTCACTTGTATTTCAGCTCTCGGGTCTGCTCATTTTGTGCTTGCTCGAGATCTTGTCTCACCCGTACGTATTCGTCATGTTGGTCTTGGATCTCTCCCTTCACTGCCTGCAGTTTGGCATAAAGCTGAAAGCAGAAGAAGAGCCTTAAAGTGATTCTGTCACTATTTTTAAAACCTGAAAAGCAAGTCATCTGCAAGGAAAGCAATTCATACTTATCTGTTACATTGCCCACTCCACCAAACTCCTTTGGGTTGAAGAATGAGGCTTGGTTGGAGATCTTCAGCACCCAGCACACTTCCAGGTGTGTTGGTTGCTTGGTCAGCCACTGCGCATTGTGATTTCTTCCGGTGGACTGTACGTCACTACAGGGTCCTGTGGTAACGCAGAGGCTTGTAGGCAGGTGGAGTCTGTATTCTCCACTGCAGGTGGCGCTTGACTGCAGCCTCAATGCAGATGGAGGAGGAAATCAAGAGGAACCTGGTTCCTCTATGATTTGCTTGGTAACATGGAGGCAGCTATACGATGCTGGCGCCCCATGTGACTCTGCTGGCCATCTTAGGTCAGGCAGAGTCTAATTAAGACTCCACCTCTCTGGGTTGGTGCGCTTTTTGCTAGTGGTTAGAATGAGGAAAGGATCTCTGTCTGACAGGGAAATTACTAAGAAATAGGGAAAGGTTCCAGAGGAATAGAGACAGTGCAGGACCTACGTCTACCTCTCAGGAACTCTCTCATTTGGGTGTGGACCGGCCAGGCCGCGTTCTGCTCCTCATGGCAGCCGCTGTTGGCATCTTCCTATCTGCATATTACTGGTCCACCACTGTCTCTGTTGTAAGTGGCTCTAGTCAGGTGTGCTCACGTTTGGTCCTGTTGTTTTTCAGAACTTTTATACAATATATTGTTACTGCCAAACGTGGACCCAGTGTGTTTACTGTCTGCCACACAGCACTGCACCTACTCACAGGCTGGTGGAAGAAACCACATTGGGCAGAGGAGGAAGCCATGATCCAACACTCGAAAATGTGCAGAATGGTAAAGGTGTTTGTGCAAGCTTCATCCTTCAACCCAGAGGAGTTTGGTGGCATGGGTGGTGGGGCAGGTACTGTAAGTATTATTTGCTTTCTTTGCAGAGAGTATCAGGCACACTCCTAGAAGTGTTGACAGATGATTACCCACTCTGCACTCTATGATTTCCTATGTCAGCCCCTATATCACTGTAGGGACATAGGGACCACCAGAAGGAACCACAATGCGCAGCAGCTGATCAGCCATCTGACATAACTAGAAGTGTGCGGGATGCTGAAGATCTCTGACCAAGCTTCATTTTTGCAACCCAGAGGAGATTCCTAGTGTGGGTTTTAGGACAGGTAAATATTATCTGCCTGCTTTGCAGGTTTTAAAAATGCAATAGTGCCACTTAAGAGGATAAGATGTACTTTCATTTTATAAACTGCACGCCACTACAATAGTCACTCAATAAATTACTATAATTTATGTATAAACTTGTAGATTTTTAAAGGGATAGGTCAGCTTTTTAGCTGTACCATGTTGATGTAGGCAAGGCTCATGCATCAGTAAGAAGCAGGGCTTTTTTTCAGCGGGAACGTGGGGGAGCGCAGTTTCCGGCACCTCCGGCACTGAATGTATGTAATGGCAAGGGGTGCTGGGTTGTGCTGGAGGTTCTGTTGATGCTGTCTGCTGGGGATTCTATCGTTGCTGGAGGGGATCTATCTTATGTTGCTGGGGGACAATTGTTGCTGGGGAAGATCTGCTGTTGAGAGAGGGCTCTGTTGTTGTTGGCTGCTGGAGGCTATTGATGCTGGAGGCATTCATTGTTGTTAGCTACAGGGGATCTATTTTAATGCCTTTCTTGCTATTATTAACACATTCCATTAAAATTACTTAGCACCACAAAATGATACTTTGTTCTATAAAAGGGGCATTACTGGGAGGCGGGTGGGGGGTGCAAGTGGAACCAAGGAACTGTGCTCTGAGGTGGGTAGGGGCAGAGACAAGAGGTGGCACAGAAGGAGGGAGTTCCTGTACCTATTCTCTGAGAAAAAAAGCCCTGGTAAGAAGAGTAGACCAAATTCTCCTTGAAGAGAAGAAGGTAATGAATCTATATCAGGCAAGCCATTTTTTTTTTATCTTCTATTCTGATTCAGACCTCATTACCCTGTTACATGCTCACACCTTTTACCTGTTGCTGCAGCACCAAATTACGTAAAGGCTCTGCTGATGCACACACAATACGGTCAACAAAACCCTTTCCTGGCCAGAGAGCATTGGTGCCTGGATGCCCACATCAATTTCAAATGTGAGTATGCAAAAACAAGGGGCCTGCAAGATTTGTTTACAACATTTGATAGCGGATATGGTGAACATATGATTGGAAGTAACATTGACTGGTCCCTGATCATTAGTAGAGACTAGAAGCTACATATGTGACGAGAGGTGCACTCCAATCTATAAAATAGAACATATATTTACCGTAAGTTTTCTGATCATGGGACATCATGCTCAAGAACGTTAATCTACAGATTGCAGTCTTAAACCAGTTAAATAACACTAATGCCGCGTACACAAGATCGCACATTCCAACAACAAAATCCATGTTTTTTTTCCGACTGATGTTGGCTCAAACTTGTCTTGCATACACACGGTCACACAAATGTTGTCGGAAATTCCGATCGCCAAGAACGCGGTGACGTACAGCACGTACGACGAGCCGAGAAAAATTAAGTTCAATAGCCAGTGCGGCTCTTCTGCTTGATTCTGAGCATGCGTGGAACTTGTGTACACACGATCGGAATTTACGACAACGGATTTTGCTGTCGGATCTCAAATTTGGTTTGTCAAAAATTCCGAAGGAAAATGTCCGATGGAGCCTACACACGGTTGGAATTTCCGACAACGAGTTCCCATCGAACATTTCCCGTCGAAAAATCCGACCGTGTGTACGCGGCATTACTCTCTCAAAATGTGGTTAGCATTCTGCCTAGTAGCACTAAAGTCGTTGGTTTGAATCCCAACCACGGCACTTCCTGCCTGGAGTTTGCATGTTCTGCCTGCACCTGTGTGGGTTTCCTCCCACACTCCAAAGATATGCTGGTAAATGAATTGGCTCCTGTCTAAATTGGCTCTACCATGTGTATGAATGTGAGTTAGGGACCCTTAGAGCCCTTTCACACTGCCAGCGCCCGAAAAAAACGCTTGTAAAGCGCCGCTTAAACTAGCAGCTCTTTACCAGTGTTTTTCGAGCGCTAGTGGGGCGCTTTTAACCCCTGCTAGTGGCCAAATAAAGGGTTAAAAGAGCCCACAAAGCGATGCTGCCAAAAGCGCTTTTCGGGCTTTTTTCCAGGCGCTTTTCGGGCATTTTGCAGGCGCTTCCCATTGATTTCAATGGGAGGGGGCGCTTTAGGAGCGGTGTATTCACCGCTCCAAAAGCGCTGCAAAGAAGCTGCTTGCAGGACTTTTTTTGACGCCCTGCCAGCGCAGCGCCTCAGTGTGAAAGCACTCGGGCTTTCACATTGGGATTGCAGTTGCGGCTTCTTTCAAGTGCTTTACAGGCGCTTTTTTTAACGCTAAAGCGCCTGAAAAACGCCTAAAAAAAAACGCCCCAGTGTGAAAGGGGGCTTAGATTGTAAACTTGAGGGCAGGGACTGATGTGAATGTACAATATATAAGATGTTGTGTAAATTGACAGCACTATATAAGTACCAATAATAAATAAAATATATAAGTACCTGTAATAAAGTGGGGACACTTTTTGGATCTTGAAGGTTAGTTTTGCATTAAAGATAAGTACGTGTTGACAAAATAGGACATTTTATTGTTGTAATGAACAGCGGTGTGCTGTATACGATAATCCAGGAAGAATGTATGGTCCCCACCTTTTTCAGCTTCTTGGTCTTCATTTCGACCTCTTGTTGCAGAGATGTATACGTCCCTCTTAGTTCCACCGTTTCCTCATCGCGCAGCATCATCTGTTGCAGAATCTCGCGCTCTCGCCTTTTCTGTAAACAAGAATGTGTGTAGTGATTTTCTGAGTATATTTTTCTCAGCAGGTGCATTTCTGGGCCTTTTTTTTATGTACCATTCATCTCAATGGACGTTGCGCCAAAGCTGTAGCATGCAACTACAAGCAAGTTCTCCAAAGCCCCTTTCCCCAGACCACTCCAATTAAAAAATGCTCAAATCACAGCAGATGCTCTTATTCTGGCAATTCAGCCAGATTAGACAACAATGGTATGTGGATATCTCTTGCTGAGTCTCACCTGATTAATCGGTGATCAGACGGGCCAGAAAACCTTGTCTGATCACTGCTGTGTTCTTGTGATAATCCGGTAACCATGTGTCACCCCATGTGACCATCCAGTATATATTTAAGGAAATGCTAGCCAGGAAAAAATCTTGAGTCCCTGTCTATTGAGAACTTTATACCATTGCGTTCTGAAGGCTCTGTGACATTTTATACCACTATGTAGGTTGACGTCAGTTGAATGAATAGTGCCCCGACTCTTGATGTCAGTGGCAAAATGATGCATCATAATTGGTGTCTGTGGGAGGAATAGTGCCCCATCATTGGTGTCAGTGTTAGGAATAGTGCCCAATCATTGGTGTCAGTGGGAGGAATAGTGAATGAATGAATGACTTGTATAGCGCTACCTATGCAAACTGAATCGCCTCAGGGCGCTTTGCCACTGGTGTCCATCTGTGGTATAGTGCGGTCCTTGCCCTGTGGGGTCCTGACACGCTTACAAACACATATTTGGCCAATTTTTTTTTATTTTTATCGCAGGATCTAATTAACCTACCTGCATGTCTTTGGAGTGTGGGAGGAAACCGGAGTACCCGGAGGAAACCCACACAGGCACAGGGAGAACATGCAAACTCCAGGCAATAGGTGTTGTGGTCGGGATTTGAACCAGGGACCCTATTACTGCTAGGTGAAAGTGCTAACCACTACACCACTGTGCTGCCCAGGAATAGTGTCCCATCATTGGTGTCAGTGGGAGGAATAGTGTCTAATCATTGGTGTCAGTGGGAGGAATAGTGTCCCATCATTGGTGTCAGTGGGAGGAATAGTGTCTCATCATTGGTGTCAGTGGGAGGAATAGTGTCTCATCATTGGTGTCAGTGGGAGGAATAGTGTCCAATCATTGGTGTCAGTGGGAGGAATAGTGTCCCATCATTGGTGTCAGTGGGAGGAATAGTGTCCAATCATTGGTGTCAGTGGGAGGAATAGTGTCCCATCATTGGTGTCAGTGGGAGGAATAGTGTCCAATCATTGGTGTCAGTGGGAGGAATAGTGTCCCATCATTGGTGTCAGTGGGAGGAATAGTGTCTCATCATTGGTGTCAGTGGGAGGAATAGTGTCTAATCATTGGTGTCAGTGGGAGAAATAGTAACCCACTGTTGGTGTCAGTGGCAGGAATTATGCCCCAATTGTTGGTGAAATAGTGCCCCAAGTGCAGAATAAAGGCAAACAAAGGACCACCTCCGCTAATCCCCCCTCCCGACCACAGTTTGGAAACCACTGCCCTAAACAGAAGATGTACTTCTATAGAAGGCATCAATAAAGCTTGACCCATCCTCTTCCCATTTCCTGTACCTCACTAATGATCAGTGAGAATGTCCCTCTTACGAGTGGACCAAAAGTGAGACATGGAAAGGGCAGGTCCAAGCACAAAATTCAAGAACTGAAGCTGCCTTTTGCACATTGGAGCCCCTGGGCTTCAGGGCATAAAGGGAGTTCTTTGAAACATCTGGCCATTAGTGAAGGCACCTTTAGGTACTTGATATACATGTGTGCCTATATTTTAAACTTGCACATAGATTGTCTTAGATTTGGTGATGACACCTCCTTGCTAAATTTCTAAGGTCTACACAACCATTTTAGGGAGTTTTGATTCTCTCTAATAATATTTTTATATTAAGGGAAAGGTAACAGGAGACATGAAGGCATCCCAAGGTGGGCAAGAGTATCCAAAAGGAACCATGGCAAGGAGATGTCACTAATGGACACCACAAGTGACATATGAAGCAAACGGGTTCTTAAAGTGGAGTTCCACCCACTTTTACAACTCTTCAGCGTCCCTCACTAAACTGTGCACTGTAAACAAATTGGATATTTTTTTTTTTTTTTTTTTTCAGCACAGACTGTGTATCTGCTGTATTCATTTTTCACTTCCTCCTCCCTGGCCGCGGCCCATCGCATCATTTCCTGTTTGCAATGCCTCCTGGGAAGGGGCAGCAACTGCCTCTGACACTGCCGTTGCTATGGAAACCTGACCTGAAACCTATTACACTGCTTATGCTGCACTGAGCATATACGAGATCTGCAAGGATGAGATCCAGGAAGAAATACAGTCTGGCTTCAGATGCCCACAATAAAGATGGCCACGGCCTGCTGCAAGTTTATAAAATAACAAACTACTGCTAAAAACTAACAAAACAGACCTTAGTTTACAGACTAACTTTACTAGAATACATTAAGCTTGCGTATTATAGGGGTATTTTTATTTAAAAAGTATAATTTCGTCCGAAACACCGCTTTAAGTACAATCAGCTCTAGCTGAAACTCAAATGTTACTTCTGGATAAACCGACTAGATAAAAACCCACCCTTCTTGAGGGTAAAGCAATCACAGAATCATGTAATGAGAATCAGGGGTCAAGATTCCATGCACAATGTATAAGAGGGGAACCTGCTTTTCACCTACCTGCTCAGCGATCTCCTGACGCTTTATCTCCAGCATCTTCTGTTGCTCATTGGTGTGGTCAATGATGTTCTTCCCTCCAACCAAAAGCTTGCTCTCCATCGCCTGTGTCTCAACAAGAAGTACAGAAGAGTCAGCTGTCTTCGTGATAACACAGCTACCTATACTAAGAAGTGCTAAAGATTTACAGATACAATTTTAGGCAAGACACCAGCAATAAAAACACTGCAAGTATGCATTTATATCCACTTGACCTCCAGAAGATTTACCCCCCTTCATGACCAGGTACATTTTTTGCTATACAGCACTGCGCTACTTTAACTGACAATTGCGCCTTTATGCAACGCTGTACATAAATGAAATTTGTGTCAATTTTTTTTCCACAAATAGTTTTCTTTTGGTGGTATTTGATCACCACTGTATTTTTTTATTTTTTGCGCTATGAACAAAAAAAAAAAAACTGTCAATTTAAAAAAATAAAAATACATTTTCTTTACTGCTACAAAACATATTCAATATAAAATCCGATGGTCCACAAGATCCGTACACCCACACTTGAAGTCCCACCACTTTGCCAGGAACATACTAAATTAAAGAAGCTGACACTTTAAATTGAAACAAAATATATAAAGCCTTTACTATGTAAATGAAAGTAAATAGTAGCGCTAATAATTAAAATCATAAAAACACCCAGTGACCAGTGTTAATAATTGCCAAACTGATAATACATAAAGTATACTATTGTGAACATAGTCCGTAACTAAACAGTCCATGAATAAGACATGATGTCTTAAGTGATAAACATGTAATCTTGAGAATCTTCCACCACACTGCGTGTACTTGATTATTCCACTTCCCTCTAGATACGCACTCACCAGATGAAAGTGCCTTGCATTCTCATGCTCACAAAGAAGCATCAACCCTCACAGGGTTAAATCATCCAGCGATATCCAATCGTGAAACCAGATGACATAGACTCTCCACATATAATAAAAAAAAGTGCTCTGATAGTGCAGTAACGTTATAATAAATTTATTATATTAACCGCTTCCCGACCGCCTCATGTAGATATACATCTACAGAATGGCACGGGCAGGCAAAACCACGTACCTGTACGTCCCCTTTAATTTGCCTGCCCGTGGGTCGCGCGCGCCGCCAGCGGCGTGCTCGCGACCCGGTCGGGAGCTCCGTGACCCCGGCCGCGGGACCAGCAGACCCGATCGCCGCTGGTGTCCCGCGATCGGGCTACGGAGCTGAAGAACGGGGAGAGGTATGTGTAAACAAACCTCTCCCCGCGCTTCCTACTCTGCCTGTCATTGATTGGCTGTTCCCGGTCATCGGGAAAGCCGATCAATGACGTCAGCCCCGCCCCCTAATGTAAAAAAAAACACACACGTCAGAGCCCATAACCCCTCCTCTCCCCCTAGTGGTTAACTCTTTCACTACAACTGTCATTTATACAGAAATCAATGCATTTAAATAGCATTGATTTCTGTATAAATGACAATGGTCCCAAAAATGTGTCAAAAATGTCCGATGTGTCCGCCATAATGTCACAGTCACAATAAAAATCGCTGATCGCCGCCATTACTAGTAAAAAAAAAAATATTAATAAAAATGCTATAAAACTATCCCCTATTTTGTAAACGCTATAACTTTTGCGCAAACCAATCAATAATCGCTAATTGCGATTTTTTTTTACCAAAAATATGTAGAAGAATACGTATCGGCCTAAACTGAGGAAAAAAAATGTTTTTTTATATATTTTTTTGGGGATATTTATTATAGCAAAAAGCAAAAAAATATTGCATTTTTTTCAAAATTGACGCTCTATTTTTGTTTATAGCGCAAAAAATAAAAACCGCAGGGGCGATCAAATACCACCAAAAGAAAGCTCTATTTGTGGGAAAAAAAGGACGCCAATTTTGTTTTGGAGCCACGTCGCACGACCGCGCAATTGTCAGTTAAAGCGACGCAGTGCCGAATCGCAAAAAGGGGCCTGGTCCTTTGGCTGCCAATTGGTCCGGGGCTGAAGTGGTTAAAAAAGCTTCAATTATTGCACTCACATGAACCAGGTAAGTAAGATCAATCCCAAGAGGAAGTCGTGATGACGAAACGCGTCAGTCGTGGCTGTGCGGCAACCATTTGTGATGTTTCACGCTACACGGGAAGTGACGCTCCGAGGTTTACGATCACAGTCCACACATGCGGAGTCCGCTGTGACCATACCACGCCAGTTCTTGCTGTTGCAGTGAATTTACACATGCTTTTACTTACCTGGTTCATGTGAGTGCAATGTTTGAAGCTTTTTTAATTTAATACATTTATCATAATGTTACTGCACTGCATGGAGCACTTTGTTTTATTATATGTGGAGAGTCTATGACATCTGGTTTCACGATTGGATATCACTGGATGATTTAAACCTGTGAGGGTGAATGCTTATTTGCCAAGCATGAGAATGCAAGGCACTTTCATCTGGTGAGTGCATATCTACAGGGGAGTGGAATCACCAAGTGAACGCGGTGTGGTGGAAGATTCTCAAGATTACATGTTTATCAATTAAGACATCGTGTCTTATTCATGGACTGTTTAGTTACGGACTATGTTCACAATAGTATACTTTATGTATTATCAGTTTGGCAATTACTAACACTTGTCACTGGGTGTTTTTATGATTTTAATTCTTAGCGCTACTATATACTTTTATTCACATAGTAAATGCTTTATATAAAACAATCAATTAAAAATAAAAACAATTTGAAAATCTAATTTCTTCATAAATGTAGGCCAATGTGTATTCTGCTATATATTTTTGGTAAATAAAATACCAATAAGCATATATTGATTGTTTTTTGCAAAACTTATAGCACCTACAAACTATGGTATACATATTTCTTTCTTTATTTGTATACTAGTAATGGCGGCGATCAGCGACTTAAAGCAGGACTCTGATGTTGCGGCGGACAATCTGACACTTTTGACATTATGTAGGAACCAGTGACACTAATACAGTAATCAGGGCTAAAAATATGCACTGTCACTGTACTAATGACACTGGCTGGGAAAGGGTTAAACATCTAGGGTGATAAAAAGGTTAAAGCGGAGTTCCACCCTAAAGTGGAATTTCCACTTATCGGATTCCTCCCCCCCCTCCGGTGCCACAATTGGCACCTTTCAGGAGGGAGGGGGTGCAGATATCTGTATAATACAGGTATCTGCACCCACTTCCGGGACTAGCATCCCCGCCTCTATCCGAGGATTATCCGAGGATGCCCCGTTGTGTCTTGGGAAACACAGTTCCCAGGACACAGCGGGGACCAATAGAGGCGCGCAGCGCGACTCGCGCATGCGCAGTAGGGAACCGGGCAGTGAAGACGTTGCGTCTTCACTTCCTGATTCCCTGACAGAGGATGGTGGCGGGGCAGCCGAGAGACGAGCGATCGCTCGTCATCTTTTGCCGACACCGCTGGAACCTGGAACAGGTAAGTGTCCATTTATTAAAAGTCAGCAGCTGCAGTATTTGTAGCTGCTGACTTTTACATTTTTTTTTTTTCAGGTGGAGCACCGCTTTAACTGTGTGCCTAACCATTGTTTATATTGTACACAGTGTGGTGCTTTTACTAAGGGACATGCTGGATTTTATTCCCTGCTTTGCAGGGAACCAAAATCCAGCACATCCCTGCTAAAAGGAGAGAGCTCTACATTGTATACATATGTAAAGCCCCGTCCTGTGCCTTTCCTCGCTGATCAGCGGGTACCAGGGGACATCTATTGGCCGGCACCCGCTGATCAGCTTCTGCTGTGACTAATCAGAGCCTCAAAAAATGCCGGAAATGTCCGTAATTTGCCGCGCATGCGCAGAATGGCATTAGACGGAACATCGGAAATGTCCGGAAATCTCCGTATTTGTCGGTCTGCGCATGAGCGGCCGACTTACGAACATTTCGACTTCCGTACAGGCGGGCAGTCCCTAACGAGTTTGTAACTCGGGGACCCCCTGTATGTATATATATATATATATATATATATATATATATATATATATATATATACACACATATATATATACACACACGTGATTTTGCACAGAACGGCCGCCCTGTAGCACTGAATTTACTATAGGATGGTCAACAAGTGGTTACATTTATATATATTTATTTTTCAGTGATTTACCTTCATTTTTTTTAAGTTGGTGATAGGGTTCTTTAAGCTAGCCAGAGACAATCCACCAGTTCAAAATTTTGCAAAGAATTTTTTTTTTTTTCTTATGAGATTCCAGCCATTCCACGGTGAAGAATATGCAGAGATGGCTGACTGCCACATAATTTAATCATAAATTACACAGCTTCTAATTAAACTGTCAAATCAACAAACTGCAGTAACAACTCACTTAAAGGGTAACTCCACTTTTGTGGGGAAAAAAAATAGCAAATAAAAAAAAATAATATAGCGTGTACAATTACCACACAAGTCATATTGTAATTGAATGTTATTAAAAATGATCTTTCCTTTTCAATCTGCCGCTCTGCAATTTTCTATAAATGCAAAGCAATATGGCTACCTGGAGTTGACCACTCCCCAGAAACATCATTTCCTGCTTGTGTGATTGGCTCACCGATTTTCCCAGAAGTCTGCCTGAGATACAAGTCAAATTTTAGGCATCCCCTGCAACAAAAATATCATGTTTCCAATAGGAACACGTCTAAAGGGATGCAGGCCCAGCACATTTCCTCATTAGTGCCCTGCAGCTGCACACCTGACAGTTAATTATGAAACCACTCCCATTAGACCCACTGAGCCCAGAGACACAGACAATCACACAGGGATTTCTTCAGAATAACAAAAGGTAGGAATCAGCAACAACGTTTGTTATAATCCTTGCAATGTACATAGATCACCCAGGAGGGGAATTTTTTTTCTCAACAAAAGTGGAGTTACGCTTTAAGTATACAGGGGGTCCCCGAGTTACGAACTCGTTAGGGACTGTCCTCCTGTTCTTAACTCGGAAATGTTCGTAAGTCGGCCGCGCATGCGCAGACCGACAATTACGGACATTTCTGCTGTTCCGTCGAATGCCGTTCTGCGCATGCGCGGCCAATTACGGACATTTCCGATGTTTGCCGTCATTTTCCGAGGCTCCGTCTGGCCGCGCATGCGCAGAGCGGCCGAAGGTCAGCGGAAAATGGTGGAGGGTCCCGCAGCACCTGGTTCGTAAGTAGGAGATGTTCGTAGGTCGGGCGTTCGTACGTCGGGGACCCCCTGTATATAAGAATTAACATTATCTTTTATGATGGAGTACAGTATTATCGTAATGAAGCTGGGTGGGATCAAGAACACAGAGACATGACCTCAAACTAGCAAGAGGAAGGTTCAAGACTAATCTTATGCCGCGTACACACGATCGGAATTGTCTTGTCTTGCCTACACATGGTCACACCAAATTCCGACCGTCAAGAACACGGTGAATTGTTTCCGAGCGTGCGTAGGAATTTTGCGAGTCGGAATTGCTACAGACGATCGGAATTTCCGATAGAAACCTTTTCCGTCTGAAAAAAAATTGAGAACATGCTATCAATAGTCGGGAATCCGGCCAGCTAAATTCCGATGGAGCATACACACGGTCGCATTTTCCGATGAAAAGCTCTCATCTGTCTTTTGCTGGCTGAAATTCCGATCGTGTGTACGCGGCATAAGAATGTATTATTTTACTGAAAAGGTAGTTGATGCTTGGACCAGACTTCCAGCAGAGGTAGTGAGTCAACAGTGATTGAATTTAAACATGTTTGGAATAAATATGGGTCAGGCTGGACCAGTGCTCTGAAAGATTAACCACTTTCCGACCGGCGAACGGCGATGTACGTCCTGATTTTGGAGAGGGATATCTCGGTAACGGCGGCAGCTGCTGCCACAACCGAGATATCCATTTCTTCAGGCGCCGGTCGTAATTCCGATAATGGTGGTCATCGCGGCGGATTCGCTGCGAGATTACCGTTAGCAGCGGCAGAAGCGATCGGGACCTGTCCGTGGCTGGGTATAGAGACGAGTGAGGCTAAGATGGCCGCCACCCGTCTCGATACCATAGCAGGGCGGAAGCGACGTCAAAACGTCACTTCCGCCCATACCTCTTAAAGAAAAATTTTCCAAATGTCATTTTTTTTTTTTTTTTGCATTTAAGTCCAAATATGAGATCTGAGGACTTTTTGACGCTCAGATCTCATATTTAAGAGGTCCTGTCATGCTTTTTTTCTATTACAAGGGATGTTTACATTCCTTGTAATAGGAATAAAAGTGAGCCAATTTTTTTTTAAAACAAATAAAATCAAGAAATATAAATAAGAAAAAAAAAAAAAAATGTTTTAAAGCGCCCCATCCCGACGAGTTCGCGGGCAAAAGCGAACGCACACATGAGTAGCGCCCGCATATGAAAACAGTGGTCAAACCACACATGTGAGGTATCGCCGCGATCGATAGAGCGAGAGCAATAATTATAGCCCTAGACCTCCTCTGTAACGCAAAACATGCAACCTGTAGAATTTTTTAAACGTCGCCTATGGAGATTTTTGAGGGTAAAAGTTTGATGCCATTCCACAAGCGGGCGCAATTTTGAAGCGTGACATGTTAGGTATCAATTTACTCGGCGTAAGATTATCTTTCACAATATATAAAAAAATTGGACTAACTTTACTGTTGTCATATTTTTTTATTCAAAAAAAGTGAATTTTTTTCCCAAAAAAGTGCGCTTGTAAGACCGCTGCGCAAATACGGTGTGAAAAAAAGTATTGCAACGACCGCCATTTTATTCTCTAGGGTGTTAGAAAAAAAAAAAACAATATATAATGTTTGGGGGTTCAACGTTTTTTTTCTAGCAAAAAAAAACTATTTTAAACATGTAAACACCTAAAATCCAAAAACGAGGCTGGTCTTAAAGTGGTTAAACAGAACAGAAGTTTTATTTTAGAACATTTCATAACTTTCATCAAACAGATTGATGAATATATTATCTCATTGAAGTTGTGCTGCTTGGATGACTGCAGTACTGGTTCTAATCAAAGCAGACCACAGAGCCAAGCGATAAATGTATTGGGAGCCAGGTTAGCAATAATTCACATTGCATCTTTCTGTCTCCTGGGTTATCTCAACCCAGGGGAAATCTCACACTCTTCTCCTCTTTATGCCTGCAAGAATAACAGGGTCTGCATGCAACTGGGACCCTGCTGTGTCTTACCATTCATAATTTATGACCTCATAATGGAGAAAGCATGCTGTCAGAGGGTTCATGTGTGTCCAGAGCACGCTAGCTCAGCTGACTCCGCAGGAATATATAGCCCTGTCTCCCGGGGTGTTGGCAAAAAGCAGAATAAAAAACATAAAACTGAATTGTTTCAGAACAGCCCCAAGAGTCTGAAGTATCTGGTGCCAAAAAACAATCACAAGCTTCCCTTAAATTATGTGCCAAGCCAAATCTTTTTTATTTTAGTTTTGGATTTAGCATGAGGAACGATTAAAACCCGTCTGGTTTTTACTGCATTCCAGGCTAAATGTTTTTGATAACGTTTATATATGTGCAATGCATATCCATAATATATATAATATCCATAATATCCAATATGCCAGTGGTCAAAAGATCCATAGAAAATATGTATTTAAGCAATACAGCAATAACATCATCCAAAAATACTGACGCGTTTTGGCCTTAGGCCTTCATCCTTGTTAAAGCCCTAAGGCCAAAACGCATCAACATTTTTGGATAATGTTATTGCTGTAATGCTTAAATAAATATTTTCTATGGAGAAGCTGTCGTGTTGCCGGCCTGTACTTTCTATGGATCTTTTGTGAGCTTAATTAGCCAGAGCACCGACTACTCTACACACCAACGCGGTAGGGCTTGGGTGAGTTTTCCTCTTGCTACTATAGCCAGCGGTGCCTGTGCCATTGATTACACACTGTTGATGGTATGGCTCACTAACTGCTAAAACCAATGGTCATTACTCCGTACTCCTACTACTAAACCTTTCTGCTACCTTTGACACAGTTGACCTTCCCATAAAACTCCACTCCCTTGGCCTCCAAGACTCTACCAAGTCTACCGCCTCGGCTCTTTCCTTAGGAGTCCCCCAAGACTCTGGCCTTGGACCCCTTCTATTCTCTATCCACACCTCTTGCCTTGGCCAGTTGATAAGCTGACATGGCTCCCAATATGATCTCCAAGCTGGAAACATCCGAATCCATCTCTGTACTCCTCAGTTCACCTGTTCAGTCTCCTCTTGCATCACTAATACACTAATTGACATGCTGTAGAGAAGAGATTGCCCAGCCACCGTATACCTTGCCTGGCCTGAGTAGTTAGCAGGTAAAAGCAGCCTCAACTCGACCCCAACATGTTTCGCCCCACTCAGGGCTTGGCTTGGAAGAAACAAACTAATGCCGTGTATACACGGTCGGAATTTCCGATGGGAGCTTGTCATCGGATTTTCCGACCGTGTGTATGCCCAACGGTCTTTTTCTGACGGAATTTCCAACGGACTTTGGATTGAGAACCCGTTCTTAATTTTTCAGACGGAAAACCTTTCTATCGGATTTTCCGATCGTGTGTATGCAATTCCGACGCGCAAAATTCCGACGCATGTTTGGAAACTATTCGACGCATGCTCAGAAGCATTAAACTTCCCTTTTATAGTGCAGTCGAATGTGTTGTATGCCGCTGTGTTATTGACCGTCGGAATTTGGTGTGACAGTGTGTAGGCAAGACAGTTTGAGCGAAATTCCGTCGGAATTCCGACGGGAAAACCATCAGAGCTTTTTCCGACGAGAATTCCGACCGTGTGTACGCAGCATAACTGCTAAAACCAATGGTCATTACTCCGTACTCCTACTACTAAACCTTTCTGCTACCTTTCAGTTGACCTTCTCGAAAAACTCCCCTCCAAGACTCTACCAAATCTACCGCCTCGGCTCTTTCCTTAGGAGTCCCCCAAGACTCTGGCATTGGACCCCTTCTATTCTCTATCCACACCTCTTGCCTTGGTCAGTTGATAAGCTGACATGGCTGCCAATATCATCTCCAAGCTGGAAACATCCAAATCCATCTCTGTACTCCTCAGCTCACCCGTTCAGTCTCCTCTTGCATCACTAATACACTAATTGACATGCTGTAGAACAGGGATATGCAATTAGCGGACCTCCAGCTGTTGCAGAACTACAAGTACCATGAGGCATAGCAAGACTTTGACAGCCACAAGCATGACACCCAGAGGCATGATGGGACTTGTAGTTTTGCAACAGCTGGAGGTCTGCTAATTGCATATCCCTGCTGTAGAAGTAGGAAGAGATTGCCCAGCCACTGCATACCTTGCCCAGCAGGTAAAAGCAGCCTCAACTCGATCCCAACATGTTTCGCCCTGCCAAGGGCTTGGCTTGGATGAAACAAACTAAGGCTGCTTTTACCTGCTAACCACTCGGGTCGGGCGAGGTGTGCAGCAGCTGGGCTATCTCTTCCTACTTCTACAACATGATTTGGGTCTGGATGAACCTTTCCCGAGCCTGCACCCTCACAAGTCAGCGGTATCCAATTCATCAGACCTTGTTGGCCTGAGTGGGAGCCACTAAGCATTTACCATGGGTCACACCATGATAAAGTGGTGATAAAGTCAGTATGTAAGATGTCACACCACTTCCTCAAACTCAATATTTCCCATACTGAGCTCATAATATTTCCTCCCCTAACTTTTCCTGGCAAGATCAATAGCACAACTATCTTTCCCTCCCCTCATGCCAGGGTAGTAGGAGTAATCCTAGACTCTGATCTCTCCTTTCAGCCTCACATCCAATCACTGTCCAAATCTTGCTGCCTAACCACAACATACAGGGTAATACAATGTAATACTGACATATAATCACACACATAGGTTGGACTTGATGGACTTGTGTCTTTTTTCAACCTCACCTACTATGTAACTATGAAGCTTTAACTATTGCAATTCTCTCCTTGTTGGCCTATGTCAACGCAGGATACCTACTCTTCAGTCTATCATGAATGCTGCTGCCAGACTCCTCCACCTTACCAACCACTCAGTGTTCACCACCCCTCCCTGCCAATCCCGCCACTGACTTACAATCGCCCAAAAAAATTCAAAATACTAATACCATCAAACAAGGCCATCTACAACTCTGCTCCAAGCTACATCACCAACCTCATCTCTAAATATCACCCAAAGCATCCTTTTCACTCCTTCCAAGACCACCTTCTCTTTGGATTCCTCATCACCTCCTCCAATGCTCATCTCCGGGACATCTCCAGAGCCTCTCCCATGCTCTGGAACTTCCTACCTCAACCTATAAGAGTATCTCCTTGTAGCCCCCTTTTAGTTAAGCTACTACTGTTGAGGCAAGTTTTGTTTCTTGCTTCCCTTTTCAGAGGTGCAGTCATGGGCGTCCGCAGGTGTGTGCCCCCCCCCCCTGGAATCAGGGATCGGATTAGCAGTTTGTTCCCCACTCGGTCTTTATCCTAGCGCTGGCGGCCGGCCCTGTCCTCACCCAGCTGCTGGCCATCTTAGACATCCTACTGGCATGCAAAGTACCGTACTGAGCATTACACACACCACTGCAACATAGGGGCACTTGAGGGACTGCACCCCTCTGTCTCTCTCTGTCACACTCCTCTCTCTCTGTCACCCCCGCGTCTCTCTCTGTCACCCCCTCTCTCTCTTTCTGTCACCCCCTCTCTCTGTCAACCCCCTCTGTCTCTCTCTCTCTCATCCCCCCCCCCCCCTGTCTCTGTCACACCATATGTCTTTCTGTCACCCCCCTCTCTCTCTGTCACCCCCCAGTCTCTCTCTGTCACCCCCCACATGTCCGCAGTCTCTTAAGTCTCTTGAGCCATGTATGCAGTCACTGACAGTCTCTTGTGCCATGTCTTCAGTCTCTGACCATCTCCTGTACTACGTCTGCAGTCTCTGACCGTGATACTGACATTGTCGAAAAGGGTCAGAGCATGGGTGACCTTAAAATTTATGCCCCCCCCCCCCTGAAAAAAGTTCTGCGGGCGCCCATGGGTACAGTGTTCAATAACTTTTGGCTGTTATGGGCTCTGCTGGTTGCAGGCTCTGCTGCGTGACCCCTGGATTCTGGAAGGTTCCAGAATTTAGTGGGTGGAGGGGGCAGAAACCTTCTGCATATTCATGCAGCCTCAGCCAATCCCTGACAGAAAGAATGGCCAGTATGGGGCTGAGGTGTGTATAAATAGTCTGGGGCCCGAAACAGCAGGGTCCTTGTCCTGGATTGACTTCAGTACAACCAGTCTGCCCATGCATGGATCAAAATTGGTCCGGTTGCTGCTGCACCGGTTGAATTTCGATCTAGCTATCTATGGCCAGCTTCAACCACTAAATTTGATATTCCTCTTAAAGCAAACCCACACGCATTGAAAACTTTGGCACCAACATACAAATCATCCTCTGAGCTTCTGAAGTGGAACGCGACTTGTACTTTTCATTCTCACGCAATGCTGAAAATCCTGTGCAGATGGTTTTTGTTTTGGTGAAATTGTCGGACAAGGAAGAAGAGAGGGGGACAGAGGGATTGGGTTGAGTGTGATGTCACAGAAGGAGAAGAGGGGAAGCACTCAGGCAGTATATAAAGTAATCTCGACACCACAATGAAGGAGATGAGGAAGGCTCTGGGGAGGTAAATTCATCTCAACTCCATTTCCTTGGTTTATAGTGCTGATATATTACACAGAACACACAGAACCAATGACATGAGAACCAGAAGCAGTACAGTACATTTTGCTGATACAGCAATCACACACACATTATGGATGACTAGGTTAGATGACGTCACTCCTGTGCACGTGCATGGGAGTCATGATCGCGGCACGGTGCTCTGAATTGATGGCACACTCAGTGTGTCTCAATGCAGAGCGCGTTGTGCGTGCGCCAGGGACATCACCTGCTGCTGCAACTGTGAATATCGGCCAAACGCCCTAAGTTTAGGAGATACAGTATTCACTGTACCTACAGGTAAGCCTCATTATAAACGTACCATTGGGTACAAGTGAAAAAGCATAGATTACTACTGCTTTCATGCTACCCCAACGCACCTTGCCAACGGGATGTGTTTTGTAGCTCACCCCAGTGTATGGTAACAAACTACTGTGTACTATGGGGAGCTGCGTTACAAAAAAAATTCTTCATGCAGCCCACATGTTAACAGCTTCCGGACCACCTACCGCATATATATTGAGGCAAGGCGGCCAGGCTGCGCAAAATCATGTACCTACACGAGGGCTGGGGAGGGCTTTCTAACTGTGGACTGGAGGTAAACAGAGATCCGTGTTTCTGCTTAGAAACAAAAGATCTAAATTTTTCTCCCTCACAGAACGGCGGTCTGCCTTGTTTACATAGGCAGACCGCCCTTCTGCCTCCCTGTAAACAATCGCGTGTGGCCGACCATCGCAGCCACCGGCGACCCACTCCCGATGTGATTGGACACAGCAGGAGCCAACTTAGCGGGTCCAGCGGCCGCCGGCCACCCGCAATTGTTCACAGAAGAGGCAGAACGGCGGTCTGCCTATGTAAACAAGGCAGACCGCCCTTCTGTGAGGAGGGAAATGGAGATCTTGTGTTTCTGCTGAGCAGAAACACAGATCTCTGTTTTCCTCCAGTCACAGCATTCCCCCCCACAGTAAGAAAGCACTCCCTAGAAGCACACTTAACCCTTTGATCTCCCCTGATGTTAACCCCTTCCCTGCCAGTGCCATTTATACAGTGACAGTGCTTTTTTTTTTTTTTTTAGAAATGATCACTGTATTGGTGTCACTAGTCCCCATAAAGTGTCACTTAGTGTCAGATCTGTCCGCTGCAAAATCGCAGTCCCACTAAAAATCGCTGATCGCCGCTATTAATAATAAAAAAACATAAAAAAAAAGTATAAATCTAGCCCATAGTTCGTAGACGCTATAACTTTTGCGCAAACCAATCAATATACACTTATTGGGATTTTTTTTTACCAAAAATATGTTGCAGAATACATATTAACCTAAATTGAAGGAGAAATTAGATTTTTTACATTTTTTTATTGGATATGTTTTATAGCAGAAAGTAAAAAATAGTGTCGGGTTTTTTAAGTGGCTTCTTACCACGTGATCAGCTGTGACCAATCACAGCTGATCATCGCGTGAACCAGAAAGTGCCGGTAAACGGCTTTCCTCAATTCACGCTGACAGGGAGAGCCTCGGCGGCCATTATAATGTCTGTGTCATAAGACAGCACATCAGAGGAACCACAAAGTGGAACTTTTAATTTCTATATTCACAGAAGTAAGTCCATAATTCATTATTTAGTCACACTCTTGGTGGTGGGGGCGCAGGATCTTATCAGGGCGTTCTTTCTCAGACAGATAATGGATGCGCTGTCTGTGTCTCTCCAGCACTCCAACCATCCCAGGCCTAGCGGAACAGATAGGATGAGCTGTCTGGCACCATGCCAGCTATTAATGGACTTGCCCGCCGACAATGACAAAGGTCAACAGCGTCACATTCACTTGATCCATACTGGGGTCATTACAGCATCATTTATTCTGCCTATCTTATATTTCTCGGTCATTTGTAACGCTATATTACTGCGATTAGTCAGTCGCTGCATTAAACACATGCTGTTACTAATAAAAATATAATAAGTACAATGTATACATAGAGGTCACTTTACCATTATTTTTTTTTAATTTCTATTGAACAAAAAAAAAATGCACATGCTGGTGTATTTGCCATAAAGATCTCATCTTGTGATAGCACACTGTGCCGGCTTGGCTCCCAACCCATTGTTCTTGGAACATAATCTTATTCCATGGCTGCTTACGTAGAGTTGCCACCTCATCCCTTCAAACCCAAACACCTTTGAATTACACAGGTTCTGAGGCTAATTAACCACTTTCAGACCGGACCAATTTGCAGCCAAAGGACCAGGCCCCTTTTTGCGATTTGGCACTGCGTCGCTTTAACTGACAATTGCGTGGTCGTGCGACGTGGCTCCCAAACAAAATTTACGTCCTTTTTTTCCCACAAATAGAGCTTTCTTTTGGTGGTATTTGATTGCCCCTGCGGTTTTTATTTTTTGCGCTATAAACAAAAATAGAGCGACAATTTTGAAAAAAAAACAATATTTTTTACTTTTTGCTATAATAAATATCCCCAAAAAATATATAAAACATTTTTTTTCCCTCAGTTTAGGCCGATACGTATTCTTCTACATATTTTTGGTAAAAAAAAAATCGCAATAAGCGATTATTGATTGGTTTGCGCGAAAGTTATAGCGTTTACAAAATAGGGGATAGTTTTATAGCATTTTTATTAATATTTTTTTTTACTAGTAATGGCGGCGATCAGCGATTTTTATTGTGCCTGCAACATTATGGCGGACACATCGGACATTTTTGACACATTTTTGGGACCATTGTCATTTATACAGAAATCAGTGCTATTTAAATGCACTGATTCCTATGTAAATGACAGTGGCAGTGAAGGAGTTAACCACTAGGGGGCGGGGAGGAGTTAGTGTGACGTGTTGTGTGGTTTTTACAGTAGGGGGCGTGGCTGACGTCTGACGTCACTGATCGTCTGTTCCCGATGACAGGGATCGGCAGATCAGTGACAGGCAGTGTAGGAAGCGCGGGGAGAGGTTTGTTTACACAGACCTCTCCCCGTTCTTCAGATCTGTGACCCGATCGCGGGACCCCAGCGGCGATCGGGTCCGCTGGTCCCGCGGCCATGGTCACGGAGCTCCCGACCGGGTCGCGAGTGCGCCGCCGGCAGCGCACGCTCGACCCCATGGCTAGGCAATTAAAGGGCACGTATATATACATGCTTTTGCCTAGCCATGCCATTCTACCGACGTATATTTACATGCGGCAGGCGGGAAGCGGTTAATATGTGTTCGGGTTTAAAGGGATGAGGTGGCAACCATATGCTTACGGCAACAATAAGACCAAACTATCCCCTGATCATCCTGGATCTCAGTGAATGGTCCCAATCTGAGGTGTCAAAAGCCAGAGGAAAACAGCAGAGACAATGGGTGCAACATTTTTTGGAGGATTTTTAACGATGTAGGTCACCAGATATTTTCTCAACCCTCTCCAATTGCTCTGGCATGCAGAATGCGATAACAAATGTACACAGTCAATCTGTACACAAATACCGTCTTTGATTTAGACAGGAACCAATTAACCATCCAGCATGTCTTTGGAATGGAGAAGGAAACTCCACAGAGAGAGGGGTCATGGAGGAACATAAAAGCCAGATGAAGAAAGAAGAGTATGAGGGCATATAAGGAAAGCCAAAGGAAGATGGAGTGGGCATAATGCCGCATACACACGACCGGACTTTCAGGCAGACTAGGCCCGACGGAATTAGTCCGTCGGACAATGCGATCGTGTGTGGGCTAATCCGATCGTTTTTTCTTTAAAAAAATCAGATGGACCTAGAAATAGAACATGTTTCAAATCTATCCGACGGACTCAATTCCTATCGGGAAAACCGCTCGTCTGTATGCTGGTCCGACAGACCAAATACGACGCAAGGGAAGCTATTGGCTATTGAACTTCCTTTTTTTAGTCCCGTTTACATCGCCGCGTTCAAAACGAACTGACTTTTCGAACGGACTTAAGGCCCGTACACACGATCTGACTTTTTGACAACCAACATGCAAATTAGCTGTTTTGGACCAACATCCGACCGTGTGTACGCTCCATCGGACCAACTTTTTCCAGGTTTCATCTGACTTTTTTTGGCTGTGCGAACGGACCAACTTTCTGCTAACAAAAGTCCGATGGACCAAAGTCCGACCGTGTGTACACAAAACCAACGGACTTTTGTACAAAGTACAAACACGCATGCTCAGAACCAATGCAAAAGATCAGACAACAATATAGAAGTTGACCGAAGGTGGTGCTGGAGTATTCGAACGTCCTCTTTTGAAGTGTCGTCAGTACGTTGAAACATCACTACGTTCATGATTGTTGCCTAAAAAGTCAGATCGTGTGTATGCAATACAAACTTGGGGCCAACGCCCTTTGGACAAAAATCCACGGGAAAGTTGGTCCACGGTCCGATCGTGTGTATAAAGCTTTAGTCCGTTCGTGTGTGGCCAAGTCCGTTCGTTCAGAAAGTCCGTCGGAACTCCACCGAAAGTCCGTCGGGAAGACCGTTGAACCTAGTCTGCCGGAAAGTCCGGTCGTGTGTACGCGGCATAAGGATGAATCAGAAAATCCAGAAGAAGACAGAAGAGGCAAGGAGGGTATATTAAAAAGACAAAAGAGGCATTGGGGTGTATAAGAAACAACAGATTGGTCTTGGGGAAATACTGATTGTGTAGCCCACGGACATCCTTTCCATCTACAGTCTCCTGGATGGGCTCTGGTTCTTCTGTGCTCCTTCATCTTTCAGCTCTCTATTCACTTTTATCAAAAGTTTGTCCACCGTTGGTATGAATAATAGTGCAACAAAAGAAACACGTTCATTTCAGCAGCATACTCTGCTCCTCCTATCAGCAGTGACTTAGCAGCTCAGTTACCTGTGCTCCCCTCTCCCAGAAGTGACTTGGCTGCCCACCAGCCTTTAAACCTGTGTGGCACCCTCCTAGAATAGGTTGCTAAAGAGGCTCAGCATTGTCTTTTTTGGCTCCCCTGTACACATTGGAGCAGTGTGTGATTATTTTTGGCTGTTCTGAGTCTCACTCGCTGCAGGCTCAACTACTTCTCCCTGCCTTCTAGTAGAGTCTAGAATGTAGTAGGTTGAAAGAGGAATATTTAATATTCCTAAATTTTTTTGCAGTCTCAACCTATTCCTGGGGGAGGGGGGTGCCCAGTAGGTGGCTGGGGGGCATAAGAAGTTTGGATGGCTAAAGTTGCAGCTTATCAAGGTCCCAGATCAGTGGAAACTGGAGGGGGGCTGTAGTCTGCAGGGGCTCATTAACCGCATGCTGACCAGCCGTCGCAGTTGTACTGCGGCAACATGGCTCGGCTGCGCGAATCGCCGTCATAGTACGTTGGTACCATAGATGGCCACTAGGGGGCGCATGCGCGTCGCCTGCTCGCCCATGGACCCGATTGCGAGTGCCCGGCGGTCGCGATCACTGCCGGGCTCCCGCGATCGTGCTGCCTATCGGTGCCAATCAGTGCCTCCTATAAGTGCCTCCTCATCAGTGCCTATCAGTGCCAATCAGTGCCGCCTATCAGTGCCCATTAGTGCCTATCAGTGCCACCTATCAGTGCCCATTAGTGCCCATCAGTGCCCATCAGTGCTGACTATCAGTGCCTATCAGTGCCACCTATCAGTTCCCATCAGTGCCTTCTCATTAGTGCTCATCAGTGTCCATCAGTGCACCCTATCAGTGCCCATTAGTGCTGCCGATCAGTGCCCATCAGTGTCGCCTATCAGCGCCCATCAGTGCAGCCTCATCAGCGCACATCAGTTAAGGAAAAAAATTAATTTTTTGCAAAATTTTATAACAGAAACTGTTATTTTTTATATATTTTATTTCAGGTACTTATATAGCGCCGTCAATTTACGCAGCGCTTTACATATCATATACATTGTACAGTCACATTAGTCCCTGTCCTCAAGGAGCTTACAATCTAAGGTCCCTAAGGCCCCTTTTACACTGGGGCGGTTTGCAGGCGCTATTGCGCTAAAAATAGCGCCTGCAAACCGCCCCGAAACAGCTGTTGCTGTGTCTTCAGTGTGAAAGCCTGAGGGCTTTCACACTAAAGCGGTGCGCTTGCAGGACGCTGAAAAATGTCCTGCAAGCCGCATCTTTGGTTCGCTGTAGGAACGGTATATTTACCGCTCCTATAGCGCCCGTTCCCATTGAAAACAATGGGGCAGCACTCCGAACCCGCCCGCAAAACGCAGCTGCAGCGGCGGTTTGCGGGCGGTATTAACCCTTTTTCGGCCGCTCGCGGGCGGCCGAAATACGCCGCTAAAACGACGGTAACGCGGCGCTAAATATAGCGCCGCTTTACCGCCAGCGCACCCAACGCCCCAGTGTGAAATTAGCCTAACACACTTTCATACATACACATAGTAGGGCCAATTTACACAGGATCCAATTAACCTACCAACATGTCTTTGTAGAGTGGGAGGAAACCGGATTACCCGGAGGAAACCCATGCAGTCACAGGGAGAACATGCAAACTCCAAAGGAAAACATCTTTTTTTTTAAATGTTTGGTCTTGTTTGTTTGTTTAGCAAAAGATAAAAAAACCCAGTGGTGATTATATGTGGGAAAAAAAATAAAATTATAAAAATGTCATATAAGTATAGTGTTTGATGACCGCGCAATTGTCATTCAGAGTGCGACAGCGCTGAAAGCTGAAAATTGGCCTGGGCAGGAAGGGGGTAAAGTGCCCAGTAGGCAAGTGGTTAAAGCATAAAAAGACAAGCCTTGCCTGGTGACTGAGTGGTGAGCGTGTCCAAGGGTTGTGTGCCAGGTCCATCTGTACACCCGAGAAGAGAACCCGGGTCTAAACAGCAGGACCTGTCAGGGGGTCTTAGATACACCTGTAATGGGTGTACTCACATTGGCACTTTTAAAGCCTCGTTTCGGGATAGAACAGTTTTTTTTTTTTTTTTTTTTACCATTTTATTGCGATCTAAAATTCCAGTAGAGAGGAGCAAGTACAACTGTGCAAGACTAATGCCCCGTACACACGGTCATGGGCGTCCGCAGGTAGGGGCAAGGGGGGGGCAAGTGCCCCCCCCCTGGAATCAGGGATCGGATCAGGAGTGATTACCCCATCACCCCCCTCTCTCTCTCTCACCCCTCTGTCTTTTTCACCCCCCCCTTTCTCTGTCACCCCCCCGTCTGTCTCTCTCTGTCACACTCTCTCTCTCTCACCCCTTTTCTCTTTGTCACCCCCCCCCCCCACATGTATGCAGTTTCTGACAGTCTCTTGGGCCATGTATGCAGTCTCTGGTCATCTCTTGTGCCATGTCCGCAGACTTTTACAGTCTCTTGAGCCATGTATGCAGTCACTGACTGTCTCTTGGGCCATGTATGCAGTCTCTTGGGCCATGTCTGCAGTCCCAGACAGTCTCTTGGGCCATGTCTGCAGTCTCAGACAGTCTCTTGGGCCATGTCTGCAGTCTCAGACAGTCTCTTGGGCCATGTCTGCAGTCTCAGACAGTCTCTTGGGCCATGTCTGCAGTCTCAGACAGTCTCTTGGGCCATGTCTGCAGTCTCAGACAGTCTCTTGGGCCATGTCTGCAGTCTCAGACAGTCTCTTGGGCCATGTATGCAGTCTCTGACTGTCTCTTGGGCCATGTCTGCAGTCTCAGACAGTCTCTTGGGCCATGTCTGCAGTCTCTGACTGTCTCTTGGGCCATGTATGCAGTCTCTGACTGTCTCTTGGGCCATGTCTGCAGTCTCAGACAGTCTCTTGGGCCATGTCTGCAGTCTCAGACAGTCTCTTGGGCCATGTCTGCAGTCTCAGACAGTCTCTTGGGCCATGTCTGCAGTCTCAGACAGTCTCTTGGGCCATGTCTGCAGTCTCTGACAGTCTCTTGTACCATGTCTGCAGTCTCTGACCATCACCTGTACTACGTCTGCAGTCTCTGACCGTGATAATGTGATAATGACATCGTCAAAAAGGTCAGAGCATGGGTGACCTTAAACTGATGCCCCCCCCCCCCCCTGAAAAAAGTTCTGCGGACGCCCATGCACACGGTCGGAAATTCCAACGGGAAAAGTCCGATCGGATTATGTTGTCGGAAAATCCGATCGTGTGTGGGCTCTAGCGGGTTGAGTGCAGGACCTAAAATTTTCTGACAACAAAATCCGATCGTGTGTATAGAATTCCGACGCACAAAGTGCCACACATGCTCAGAATAAATTTGGGGACGAAAGCTATTGGCTACTGGCCTCTACGTAGTCCCGTTGTACGTTTTGTACATCACCTCGTTCGGAACGATCGGATTTTCCGACAACTTTGCGCGACCCTGTGTGCGCAACACAAGTTTCAGACAAAATCAGTCAGAAAAAATCTGACGGATTTTGTGGT